>VZTU01030547.1:1701-19058 GCA_013400835.1 Zapornia atra
GCTACGGCTGCGGCGTGGTGCACAGAGACATCAAGGACGAGAGCCTGCTGGTTGACCTTAGGACAGGCGAGCTGAAGCTGATCGACTTCGGCTCAGGGGCCCTCCTCAAGGACACGGTCTATACCGATTTCGACGGTACGTTGCCCTTCCCGCACCCGGGGCAGCCCCGGCTGGTTTGGCCAGACCCCCACAACCCTCCTGGGGTGATGCCCTCCCTTTTAGCTTGTCGATTATCCCGTTTGTGGCGTCTGTCAGTAGAGAGCGGTGCCTCTTGGTGCGGGGGGTTCATATCAGGTCTATCGGTAATGGAAACCTTTGGACCCGAAGCAGCTTCGGGGTGTTCAGTTGCGTAGGAAAGAAGCGATTCCAGGCAGTGACGCAGCAGTTTATATTTCCCTGTCTTGGAAAAAAGCGGGTTTTTTTCCTAGAGGGCGATCTGTTTACATGGAGGCTTCGCCAGTGTGGGATATTTCCATGTGTGGATACGCAGTTTTTATTTGCGGTGCCCTTTTTTTTTGTAAACTTGAAACGGCAGCTCCAAACCTCCCCACACATACCCACACACACACACTCTCCCCCTTTACACCGATGTCCTGGAAATCCCGCATTGCAGATTTTTAAAGCCATGGGGATAAATACGCTCTCTCAAAAACGACTTTGAGACGAGGTTCAAGCCCAGGCTCGACGCTTTAGATACGCGGGAGGTGAAAACAAATCCTTGCGTGTGACAGGAGGGAGTGTTCCCCCCCTTTCCCCCCCCCCCGCCTTTTTCGAGTGCGACCGATGTAACGAGAGGGGGGGGACACATACGACTCTTTCCCTGCCCCCAGCTGCCGCACTCACATCTGTTTGTTGTGAAACCCGAAGCCCCGCCACACGTGACCCTTCGCATCACGAATTCCCGGTTTTGTTTGGTATCCAGGGAGCCCGCGGGCACCGGGGAGGGCGGGTGCGGAGAAGCTGCCGCAGAGAAGCCCGGGGGGTAAAGGGGGGAGGGATGCCTTTTAAAACGTAGAAACGGTAAGCGGCCCTATTTTGTTTACTGCCTGGTGGAATTGGATAAAGCAGATTAGCCCGGCGTAAGACGGGTAGACCTGAGTTTCACCTTCTTGCCGCCCTCTCGTCTCCTCCCCGCCAGCCCCCTTTGTCCTTTTGTGTCTATTTTTGGTGTGATGCTGCAGACGCCACGTGGTCAGTGAAAGGGAGCTTGCTTGGGTAAACAGTCAGCTGATGGGGCTGTGTTATTCCTTGCAACAAAATAGCACAAGGGAATGGGCCAAGTCTGTTGATGGTGTAACCCTGCGGATGACCTGAAATTACACTGCTAATGGCTTTGGTTCGAAAAAATTTAAAGCACCCCCCGCCTTTTTTAACTCCTAAATGACAGGTTTATGAATTTAATATAGCCCTGCTAGGAGGAGATGAACAATGGAGAAACACTCTAAACCTTTCTTTTTTTTTTTTTTTTTCTTGCTTTAGGAACGAGAGTATACAGCCCTCCAGAGTGGATCAGATACCACAGATACCATGGGAGGTCAGCAACAGTATGGTCTCTGGGAGTCCTGCTCTATGATATGGTTTGTGGAGACATCCCTTTTGAGCAAGATGAAGAAATCCTGAGGGGCCGATTATACTTCAGGAGAAGAATTTCACCTGGTGAGTTGCATAAAGGTCAAATGGGGGCGCTTTTTCTGCTTTTTTTCTTTTTTTTAATAGCACTGTACATTTGAGCTTATAGGGATGGATTTTTCTTAAATTCAGGATTATTTTTTTTTTTACTTTCCCAGTCTAAAACTATTTTTTTTTCCCCATTTGTTACAGAATGTCAACAGCTGATCAAATGGTGCCTTTCACTGAGGCCTTCAGACAGACCAACACTTGAGCAAATTTTTGACCATCAATGGATGCACAAATCCGAAGTAGTGAAGTCTGAGGACTGTGACATAAGGCTACGGACCCTTGATACTGATGTATCTAGCACAAGTTCAAGTAACGAGAGTCTGTGAATTACTAAGGACCTCGCACTGGGAGGGGAGCTACAAGCAGAAAGACCACAGTGCTGCTGCCAATACGTAGGAGGGGCTAGAAAAATGCATTCATTATTCTGTAGTTGAATCTTTGTCTGAGGGACTTGATTTTATTTTCCCCCTTTGCTGGTTTCTGCTTTGGAATGAGAGATTTCCTTTGGAAACGCTGATGTTTGGGAGTTGCAGGCCAGTACTTAGTCAAAGACTGACCTTATTAAGAAAGCAGTGACCTCTTGAATACATGGTAAACTTTTTTGCTCTCATAGAGCCTGGACTAGATTTTATTTGCTTTTGAGTGCCTTTTTGAAAGCTGCTTCAGTGGGACTTTCTTTTTTGAGCTGTGTATGTCCAAAGAAGATCCAGTTCATTATAGGAATTTGCTCCCTTTAGACTCAGTGCTGGAGGAAGCAGCTCCTATGATGCATTGGAGAACATGTTCGGTGATTGAATGAAGTAGTCCCATCCACTGGTGATGGAATACTTGAACACAGACATTTCACTCCTGCCCCCCTGTCCCTTTCCAAATCCAACCCACCTCTGCTGCTCAAAATATTTCCTATAGCCTGCACAGAAATACAAACAGGTATATCAGCTTTTTTTATCAGAAATGTTTATTCATGTTTCCTTTTATCATCTCTACCACTGGGCATGAGAAGCCCCTTTCTCAACTCCCCCCGGCCTTTTGTCACCCTGCGAGTCTTAAAAGTATGTATGGGCATGTTGAATGCACAATCAATGCAATATTCAAGGACTTTACTTTTTTTTTTTGTTCCATACCTGTATAATGTGTTTATGTAAACTTGTTTTTTTCCCATGTACTATACAGTTATTTATTGTTTGGAGTTTAGAAGATCTCCCACAGTTTTCAGCTGTGGCTATTTATTTGGTTAATTTATTTGGTTAGAGTTATTCAACACTGTGCTTTTCCCTCCTTCTCCCCGTGGGAATTCTAGTGGATTGCCCATGGCACTTTTTTTCTGCATTCCTGTCAACTTTTGGTTAAAAAAAAAGAAAAAGACAAAAAAAAATTCTTTTCTGACCTTACCAGTTTTGTTGGAAGATGGAAAATTGTTGTACAAAGTCTAATTTAAGGGAAATAGAATGACTTTTTAAAGTTAGTCAGTATGCCTTTTGTCTGGTATTATTGTACCAGAAATGTAAAGTAATGCTGTTTGGAAGGGTTTTAAATTATTGACATTGTACAGTCTCCGTGCATTGGCTCTGGAAGGTAGAGTGGCAGAGTCATAAACCTTAATTTATTTTAATAGCTGTGTTTTCTGTGATCTGGTTGCATTTATGCAGCTTGGATTTGGATTTTTTTTTTTCTTCTGTTTAACAGTGTGAAATGTATGGAGATCATATTTTTTATACAGGTATTTCAATTAAACTTTTTTTGTATATAACAGTTCTGTGTGCGTGTGCTCACTCATGTCTTCACCCTTACTGTTGATGCCATCTGGGGAACGCCTGCTCTGTTGTCTTCTTTTGCTTGTAAAGGCCTACAGGAGCTGACCCGGAGGTGACAGGTGTATGCCATTAAGCAGTCACCATTTGGAAGCATTGGACACTCCATTTCTGACTGTATCTACTCGTGATCACTGTATTTGATGCTGAACTGGGGAAGGTGTGCAGTACAACAGCACTAGTGCCCTATGTAGATGGGAAGTGACCAGTAATTGTGAGAGTTTTACCTCTGTAAACACTGAGTAACTGAAATACCCCTGTACTTGTTGTGTGGGATTTTTGGAGTCACTGGTGGCTACTGTTTTTCACAGTTGGCATGTTTACTTGCCATTACACGTAGTTTCCTTCCTCGTGCTTACCCTTTCCTCCTGGGGGTGGAAGGGGATTTCCTATGCCCTTAACAGGAAAGGGACCGCATTCTTCGAGAGTGGGGTGACTTGTTTTCCTTCTGCTCTCTCAGATTACCGAAAAACACTGATGTGTCTCGCAGGCCTGTGTTCCCCAGTCCCTTCTTTACCTTCTCATGCGTAGCAAAAAGGGAGGAAAAACATCCTCACCACTTGCTTTCCTTGTGGGGAGTCAAGTCCTGCAGATGACAGAGTTCATCCTAGTTTCTCTGCAGCTAGAGATTGACCTGACTTGGTCTTTTTGCGGGGGTGGTAGCCATTGCTAGGTTTAACTACCTCAGAGGGATCTGCAAGGCACATTTAAGGATGGGTTCAGTCATTAAAGGTGTAGTCACGGTAAAGGGTTAGATTTGGAATCTGTCGGGTTTTGTGTTATTTCCCTTTCTGGGGATCTTTCTGCCAGCTCATCTACTATTATTTTGGTTCCCTGTGGGGAATATCTCACTTGCTGACATCACATCAAGCTCCTGATGCTAACTAGTTTAGATTTAAAATGCCACCAAATAGCAGGAGGCAAAGCAGAAGGGGAAAGACCGTTTTTGCGTGTGCAGTTTTCTGATGACGTGGGGGAGAAGGTGGGTAGTTTTTTCTTGGCTGCAAAAAGGAAGTTCAAATGACTTGTCAAGGGGAAAAAAACCCAAACCAATAAACCTCAAACAAAACAAACACGGTTGTGTAGATCAGTTTGCTTTCCGGTTTTATTCCTTTTTCATTTTAGGCTTGCTTCACCAGGTTTTTTCATCAATCTATATGCATGTTAAACCTGATGTCCGGGAAACTCACACATGAAAATGCCTCCTGTTGGAACTCTAGTCACAGAAACAAAGGGTTTTACTATTAAAATTGCTTATAAAACCCACACAAATCATACTGTAAGAGAAGGATGCTTAAAGTTGAAGACTGGGAATTTTAATTGATTATCTCTTTTGCTTAAGAGGAGTGACTCGGGTAAGCTACAGGAGAGATGATCCCAGTGCCTAGCGCAGTTCTTCAGGGAAGCACGTTTCTAACCACAAGTAGTCCCTGGAGAAATTCCAGTAGCTGATGATAATTAACATCTTCCACTCCAGTGGCTTCGCATGCTCGCAGCTGTTGAGAGGGGTGGTAGGGAGGCCGTGCGGGTGAGCTTCAAAGGGAAACTCCAAAAATACTTTTGTGAAGCTATTGTTGATTGCTGAACTAGGGACTTTCAACATTTCCACGGGAGCGTCTGTTGCTTTCCTTCGCTTCATAGAGAACTGCTGTTGAAGCGGTCTTGTTTTGCAACATAAAAACCAGGGTGTTTGGGTTTTTTTTTTCACCTTTTGCTACTGAGGCAGAATGCATTAAAAGGATAAAGGTCAAAAGGACAGGGGCGCCAGTGCTGACTCCCCTCTGGGATTAGCTTAACATAAAAGGTACACTTTCAGTACTGTGCAGGCAGCTTTAGCTGTGAAACTCCCCTGTACGCTAATAGAAGCCACGTGGCTGAAACACCCTATACCGAAAGCAACGATTTGTAAAAATAGCTTTTCATTGCAGTTGAAAGTTGGAAAATGATGTGTTAATACAGTTCCATTAGCTGAGCGATGCTGTCAAAATGAGCAAGCTGGTGACAGCCCCCAGTGTCTCCTGCGCTTCTATCTGGTGTTTTAATATCGTTAAATGTTACTTTGCTGGGATCCTCCTCTTCTTCATACTCTCTCCACATCAGCAGAGAGCAAACTTGGGTTTCGACAGGACAGCGCTGGAAAAGCAGAATTCAGCAGATCATTCAAAACACCGCAGTTTGCATCGCAGCCCCTTTTAACCTCAATTTAGCAATGATCATACCCGTGCACAGGTGTATGTACATGGCTTCCTAACAGGTATTTCAAATATATTTTGATACTAAAAAGATCTTCAACAACCTAGCGCTCTGTGTAATTCATATCCCTAATAAAACTCATTCTCTTGCATGCATAAGAGCACACACTCGCTCTTTTTCTTTTCTTTTTTAGTCAACTAAGCTTATATTTACTGAAGCACTGAACAAGAGCCCTTTGCACAAAACTATCAGAAGGATGTTAGGAAGATTGACAAGGGTGTGTTCTCGCCAAACACGGCTCTCTTTCAGTGGTTTACTGACCTCTGTTGGTGAAATTAAAGCACATGTCTCGAAAATAATGATGCATAAATTGGGAAGAGAGATTTTTAAAATGCTGCTGACCGATATTTTTAGATACAGAAGGCTAACAAATATCCTGCAATGTTTGAAAGGCTACCATTGCAAGAAGGAGGAGGGGGAAGGAAATAAGATGCTACAAATATGAAAATAGCTTTTCAATAAATATGGAAGTGGGAGGAGTATGAATTCAAATGTTCGTCAACTGTGTATCTGAAGTCATGGAGGTAATTTGCAATGAGCCCCCAGTCACTTACATGACCCTTGTCGTGGGCATTCATGTGGGTATTGCCCCCCACTCTTCCACTTCATTGCAGTCAGGATGAGAAGCACTTGTCTTCTGGCTTACAGATGGGCAATAATTCCCAGCAGTGTAACTAGATAACAGAATATTGTGGCCCATTATTAGTGGATTATTTTTTTTTCCCTACGAACAGCAGTGATGCTACTCTTGGTAGCAGAAGTCAAGATGGTGGCATTTGAATTCCATTGCAATACATGGGCTTTCTGACACTGTGCTGAAGTTTGCTACGCTTATGAATTTGCAATTGCTTAGTTTCATGGTTATCTGTCATTTAAAACTTAAATACTTTTCTTTTTTTTTTGCCCAAGGAGGGTCCTTCAGGTTGCTGATATACCAGAAATATACTAAGCTTTGGTTACCTTGCAGGCCTGCTGGACAAAGTGATAGAGAGACCACAAACCCATGCACTGGAAATAAATTTAGATTTGTGATTACACAGGATTCCTAATTAATTTCAGAAAATGTTTGTCTCAAAACTGGTGTGTTCACGTGGATCAATTAAAATGGGGGCATAGAGACACATCAGTCTTTATTGTTGCTGAAGGGAAGTTAAGCTAGAGAACCCCAGGACTGGGGTCTAACTCAAGGCAAATGAGGAGCAGCAGTACAAATCCATCAAATTCTTGCAGAGATTTTGTTAGGTCACAATCCCACTCCTCCTGTTCTGATACATTTAAAAGGCATTCAACCTTTTGTGCCTTTTGCTGCTCATAATCGTAGTGTTAGTTGTAACACTGCCTGACACACTCAAGTTTTAAGAAATGTTACATGGTTTCCAAGTATCTGTTAAAAACATACTTGTTGGTATCTCAGATGCTGAGATTTCCTTTTCCTTAAAAAACACCACAAAATAAATCACTTCCTTGTGTAAGCGTGATGCTTACATAATAATAAACATTCAATATAGGTATCAGATTAGCTATGTTTAAGCTCTAATTAATATGGTTGTAGTAAGAATGTTATCTATTATAGCTAATACTCTAATTGACTGCACGTACCATTATGTAAAAAGCTGCTTATACTAGTCCAGTAAGAGAATTAGTGAGATGCATACCTTAACTTGCACTTTCTCAAGTAAGTCTGTGTTACACCTTGAAATTACAATTATGTCACAGGCAACAGAGCATCTTGTGGATCACTCTGCTTCTTTGCTTGTTCTTAATGACTTGGCAGTGACTTTAACTCTTCACTCAGGACTAATGAAAGCTTATGGAAATTTATACTGAAAACTGAAGCATATTTTGCTCCATTCTGTGCAGAATTCTGGGGAAGAAAAAAAGAAGGTTTATCATTTTGTGAATCATTGTGTAATAGCTAGTTGGAATAGGGTTTGTTCATATGTTCTACTGGGAAAAAAATTCCGGTTTGTTAAAATAAAAAGGGTTCGCTTACACCTATTTTGGAAAATTAGAATGGTCTGGTTTGAGGGTTAAAGTTTGTCTCTCCACTCTTCTGCTCTTGTTTCAGGACAGAAAAAACCCTAAGTATCAAATAGCAGTCTATTCCAGTTAAAATAAATAAATACGTTAACAAGCATGTGGTGTAATAGTTTCCAAACCTGAAAATGAACAGTGTCTTTCAAGATCATCCTGTGGGAAGATGTCCATTGGGAGGGGGAAGTGGGGGGGGTGCTCCCATGTTCAAACTCCTTGTAACGTTGCTTTTTTTGTGTGTGTTGTGGGGTGTTTTTTAATATCTATGTAATATCAAAAGCCTTACAATATACAGATTTACATCAGCATAGAAAAGCATAACAAATCTCAGCCTTCCAAAGGTAATTTGTCTGTCGTCCAGTCAGAGGTAAATAGCTAACAAACATAATCCACAGGAAGGCAGATTAAGATGTGGTGAGAAAGAGCTTTGTGCCTGAAAGGATAGCTGAACACCAGAATAAACTCACTGTGGAGTAAATCAAATCATCATCTCAGAAACAAGCATTTTACATAAATCAATGAGAAATTACAGCTGATTTAAAAATACTTTGGATTTCATCAGCCTAATACTCATGAATTAACAAGAAGGGATTTCAGTCCACGACATTCATCCTGCTTGTTAAACGAATATAAAATTTATTGACAATGCCTCTTTTGCTGCTGGCAAAACACTTTTTAATGCAGATTTGACTTAATCGATAGAAGTAGCAACAGACTTTCTCATGATGGTGAGGCTATGGGGCTACTGACCTTTTCTCAAAGCCAGCATCAGCTAAACCCATCCTCCCTCACAACCTCCCTTCCTTTTGCTGGTTCGCCAATATTCAAATCGATAAATTGATCTCTCTGATAACAACCCAGCATAAGTGAGGGAATACACACAACACCTTGGGACTGGGGTGTGGGGGAAGAGAGGCGTTACTGCTGAGGAAAGGATATGTGTAAGAAACTTGATTTTCTCTAGTCTGCACCATCAAACAGAACCCCTAGCTTCTATTTTATAACTTCAGCAACAAAGAATTTCCCAGGAATGTTGACAAATCCTGTTATTTTTAACTTTGCATGCAAATTATTTCAGGTGGTTTGGTTTTTTGTTTTGTTTTGTTTTGTTTTTTTCCTCCAAATCAGGTGCTGAGGACTTGCTGGAAAGGTAGATCACCTCCTGATGAAGTGAAAAAACGTGGATTACTCAAACCCTTACAAAGATCAAAACTTAATTCATGAATATTTTTACACATCTCGACAGTATGCCCTACTTTTTAACCAGCTTCACAGGTACATTTGCAAATGAGAAACTACATGAAACATTTCAGAATAGCTAATAAATAATGACACTTTACAGCTATGCACGAAGAAAAGAGAAAAAAAGGTTGCAGTGAGAAAAAGTAACGCAAATGAGTTGAGATAAAACAATAAACGCAATTATGATTTCTCAAGATCTATGATTTCCCTATTTCTCTGTCAAATTGAGTATATTCAGCAGGCGTGAGCTCCATTGTCATCTCTAGGATACCTCTCCCAATACTATATATTAGTTATGAGTATTCTGATACGCTTAAGAGAAAAAAACAGCTTGGAAATCTTGGTTGGTCCCTATGTAAACGATTAATTTTTACTTCATTTTAAAGACACATAATTCATCAGTCTAGTACTTGTTGCTACTTGTGCAGTAGCAAAGTATCACAATTTCTCTGATAACTCCTAGCTAACCTGTTCTTGGTGGTGTAGGACACCAGTTCTTCTCCAAAAATCCCAATCATTTCAAGAACAGTGCCTATGTAAGGACCACAGGATTGCCTCAGCTCTTGAAAAAGGAAGGGGCTGCCCTAGAGAGAAAAGGAAAAAGCCTAAAGCTCTCTACTGCAGTGCTGAAAAGAGAGGAGAAAGGGAGCCCTTCTGCCTTTCAGAAGTCAGAGCTGCACCTCTACAAGATAACAAACCAGTCATTTGGAAAGCAAGGGCAAGTTGACTTGAAAGATAACTGGAACATTAAAAATATGTCTCAAAACCTGAGACCGGGGTGGTATTTTTGTTAATACCACAAAGAGCAGTTACTCACTACAAGCCTTTTTTTTTTCTCCCATGTAACTGCCTGTTAGTGTGAGAAAGTGTTCATAACAACGTTGATGACAACTGATACCTCTCTTTGCCTCTTCCTCCTCTGAACAAACCAAGGGCAGGGTCCGACTCCTTTTATGATGTGACAAACTCCTATTGATAGAGGTGATGAGCCGAACACGTGTGAGTCACTCCCGCAGAACAAGTCATACATTCTTTCCCATTCTTTACTAAGTTAAGTTCTTATTAGTTAATATTATTTTTAAAACTAACAACCACAGTGTCAAAAACTGCACTGGTGTCAGTGGTCTTTTTCACCCCCATAGCGTTCTCAGTATGTTAGAAACTTGATTGGCTGATTGTAAATATACATTTGATAACAACCCTTTACAATCTTACTGCCACCTTATAGAAAAAAAAAAACCTTTCTTGATTTCAGAGTAATACCGTCGACAGCACTGAATATTTAAACAAGTTATTAAGAAACTTTTTGTTTTCTAGAACTCTAAAAGTTAATAAAGATGTTTACTATCCTTACATCCATTATATAATTAATTATAAGTCTTTGCACTTTTTTCTAATTCACAATCCTTAGTACTCTGCTGTTCTACTGAAGAAGAGTCAAAAAAAAAAAAAGCAAACAACAATTTAGATCCCAATGAACCTCCATCATGGATGGATTAATGATTTAATTGCATTTTCTTACCTTTGGTTGTAGGTAGTGATCCCAAAATACCTGGAATTATTTGCTCTTTCTGCCTGAATTTTCACTTTGACTGGAAAACTCTGAATTTGTTTAATGGAAATTTTGAATGACATGAGTCCGTATATATGACTATGTAATTCACTAATACTTCAGGCTGTTGTAATAAGTCTTCTGGAAATGACCAAGCTAGCTCAGCTGAAGCTCACTGACAACTAAACACCATAAATGGTGATTATGAAGGTGATATTAGGAAGTCTTAAAGAATCCCTGGGCAAACACAAGATTATCAGAGGTGTGCACGAAGTTTCCTCTCAGCTCTTGCAGATGGCCAGCACAAAGCTTACACGGCACTGGAGATGAGCTGGAATGGAGGATGCTGCAAAGAGCATAGTGATAAGAAATGAAATGGCTTGGTACTGGTTTTCTGCAGGGAAAGAAACCTTTAGCTGCGCAGAGGGCATGTGTTTGTTCTATGGTGCTTTGCTTGTGCTGCTAAAATTCAAGTTAATTGATTGCCAATTGGCTTAGACCTGGGGAAAAACACAAACATTTGTGTTCAATTGGTCATGAAATATCTAGATTAACATTTACAAAGCTGGTAACTAACTCAAGTTAATTGACAATCAACTCAAGAGCAAAAAGTCCAGAATCGCGGACTTAACCTAAGGGGTTGATTACTCAACCTTATTGCCACATAAGCTTTTTCCCAGGTAAATTTTCAAGCTAGCACCTCTTTGAGGAAAACAGATAATAAAAAGTGTTGATTTATATCTTTTTTTTTTTTTCTTAGTGCTATACAAAGCCTGTTTGAAGACATTTGTCACAGTACCTGTTATGCCAAATTATGTGGAACTGTCTCAGCAAGGCAAGATGAAACCTGGGTCTGGGTGTGCAGCTGAGTGCCCGCTGCAGCAAGCAAGCATCTCCTTGGAGCAGGGTAGCAGCACTCCCTGCCCATCTCCTCACATCCCTCACATTGCTTCGCTGCTGGGTGGTTCTCATCGTGCATTTTTTTTTCTGTGTAGATTTGCTCTGAGAAGCTGCTCTACTTATTGAAAGAGCAGTTTGCAGTCTGAAAGAATCATGTAAACTTATGCTTCGAACCCACAATAGCAGTGCCCACTGTAAATATCAAGTGTCGCTAAAAAAGATCATGAACTGAAGTCACAGCAGCACCTTGTTCTCTATGCAGCTGCTTGCCGCTTGCTTAAAACTATGGAGTAGCTGTTTGAGACACATTTTGCCCACACACACTTTTCAATGTAGCCAACTTAAAAACTGGCTAGGGTATGTTGTACAAATTTTGACCACAAGCTGGCCTGCATATGCCACTGTAATTTATACAGTTGATTACCTTCCACTTTCTCAAGGATATTAACTGGCATGAACCTTCATTTTTTTTCATTTCCAGTAATTAATTCCCTGTAGAGAGTGACTGAAAACACTAAACAAAAGCATTTAATCAGAAATTATTAGAGTTGGCTTGTCAGCCGTCTGTTAATCACCATTCATTTTTGTACAAGGAGTGAAAATTTTATTAAACCTTATACTTAATTAAAACATATTGTTTCCGTAGCAGATTGGAAAGTACTGTCATCTGTTTAGACTTGTATCCTTAGATTCATTAAGAATTCATGTTTCCTGCAACATGCAGGCATTTAGAAATTCATTCTGTTGGGATCTGAACGGAGGTACAAAGGGTGAGGGTTGTAGCACAGTCAAGCATTCTTTTATTGAAGGCCTTCCAAAACCCCACCATAATGCAGACTGACAACACAGTGAAGGAATACTAATGAAATCGAATGAGCTTAAAACTAGAAAGTGAAGAATAGCAAGGGGGAGTTTGTGGAAATTGCTTCACAGATTTCGAGATTCATTGTGGTAGTCTGGTTTTGTGAATGCATGGGAATTTTGGACTGTTGTTCCTACTTGAATCTTTCTTACAAAACTCATTAAAAAATGCGATTTGGGGTATATTTGCCATTTGTAGGGAAGTGACAACAGCAGCTTGTTCAAAGCTAAGGAAACCAGATTGCTCCAGTGTAGCATTTCTCTAAAGCGTCAGAAGGAAAGATGCAGAAAAATGACAATGACTGATTATTGTTTATTATTACAGAGAGGTGTAAAGACTTGCAGAACACCCCTTGTTTTCAATGGCTCCTTGCATATATCAGCGTCCTGCAGCATCACCATTATGTAGGAACATGTAAGAGGTGTGTATCTCATTACTTTCTTCTGTGCAGGATGTCATATGGGCCCCAATTTTTGGCCAGGGTGTAACAGACACTGCTGAATCCATCAAGACAACCAAGCTGCAGCCCGACGTTTGGCCAAAGACGAGATTAACAGTTGGCTCGTTAGACCAATCGGCGATGAGGGAATATCATCACCGTGTCTGTCGCTTGTTGAGTGTTGTAGAATCTTGCTATTATTTAGTTTGCCTGGTTTTGCTCTATGCCTGCCTGATCCTTTGCCCAGGGTTCACCTCTGGCTACGTGGATTTCTTGACTCTTCACCATTCCCTTTGCCGTTTTTACAGGGTGCCCTTTAGTTCTGTGTACCTCTTGGCTTTCTTCGTTTCTGCCTCTTGCCTCCAGCCCTGATGCCAGGGATTATTAGCTAACGGTTTTCACATCCCAGGTGTATTGCTGCTGTGATGACATGAAAGGGATTGAGCCACGAACATATGGTTAGATGCAGAAGTAACAAATGCGGCACTTCACCAAGCGACAGATACAGATGTGGGTAAAAGGCTTTAATGTTTTGTGCTATTACTATTTATCGTTAGCAACCATTGATTAAGTAACTAATATGACTGATCCCAAGCAATAAGCGCAGCTTTGCTCTTAAGTGCTAGCAGTCCAGGAAGACAAACAGCAGGCAGAACGTAAGGGGAAAGGGACAAATCTATTTTTTAAAACAAATACCATCTATTTCCACTGGCCCTCTGCCTAGCCATTATTAACTCGCAATAGTTTGTAGGCATCCAAGTCGATTCTTCCTGCTGTTACTGGAAAATTTTTCTTGGCTCAGATATGAAAATAATTTCCTTTAAAACTCAACACTCTGTTGTTACGACATCCAGTCAGATAATCTAATGGTCAAATGTGATGATTGTCTGTTGGAGCACCTCACAGGAACATCATTGTTGTGTGATGGTGACCTTACATCTGGGAACAGCCTTGCCTTGGGCTTCCCAAATCTGCCTCTCACAAGGCCATAATGCAGACGTGTAAGGCTCCATGCCAGTCACACTTATTTAAAAACTCCTTGACAGAGTCATGGCACTTGTGACTCCCTGTTTTGCTGTGACATATGACCCTTACACAGCAAATATTCTTCTGTATTATGCAAGAGTGTCACTACAGAAGCAGGATTATGTGAGGTCATGGCTATAGACTGATCCTGCCTCATCCCCAGATGTACAAGCAGAAAACAGTTGAGTGGATTAATATGTAAGTGGCTTTTAGAGGCAACTGCCCCCTTGTTCTGACATTGCTAGGTGAACAGAGGGATTGGTGTTGCTAGATGGCCCCAATCTGTTCAATAGCCATCTACATCAGATTATAACATAGGATAACCTTGGACAAGAGCAGCCAACGGAACCACCCCACCTTTGCCACATACAAGGGGACCTTATTTTTACGTGTTAGGCATGTGCACAGTACTCTGTTTTGATTCATTGACAGCTATGAGACTTAGTCATAGCTGATAGCTGATCTCATCTCCCCTTCATCAACCAAAAAAAAAAAAATCTAGTCAGAGAAACCATATAATTTCTAACAGGAAACTGTATAAGCTGCAGTTTGTCTGCTAAAGCAGAAGGCACACAGAAACAGAGAAAGTAGATGTATAAGGTGAGCCTTTGTTTCAGACTACCTAATGGACTGCCTGGCAGAATGGAGTTGCTGGAGGAAATCTTTCATGGTCTAACTTAATGTTCCCAGATTCCTTATGTTAGTATCATATGTAGCAAAATCTCTTGTCTACCATGCCTATAAAACCTACATGTTCCCATTGGATATAAGAGCTGATCATTCATACAAATATCTTCTAAAACCTGCTGCTTTTCAGGCACATGAATCCTTAATATATCTGCACTTCTTAAGAAAATCAAGCCATACCGCATTAGCAGGTTGTTCCTCCTCCAACTCCTTACCCATTAGGGTTTTTTCCCATTACCAACGTGTCTTCAGCAGTTGGGTTACCAAGCTGGGGAGAGAGAAAGAGAGGATCTCATCTTGGGTCTCATTTATTGTGACTTTAGAAATCAATGGTGTCATCAAAGGAACTGTTAACGTATTGAGAGCAAACTTGTCTTTCAGAAAAAATCAGTGACCAGGAGGCAGGTAGCTAAATTTCTTTAACTTGGAATCAGTTAAGTCCATGGAAAGTGGGAATGACTGTTGGGTACAACACGTGCACATCAGAATGAGAGTTTTCCCAGACCTGCCTTGGACTATCTGCAGGGTGCACGGGAGTGACTAGGAAATTACAAATACCTCAAATTTGACTGGAATCTTTCTGCCCTGCTACATTTAGAAAGAAAGATTATGTATCTGGCTCCCACTTTTCCCCAGGAAAAGAAAGGCTGACCAACAACAAAAAAACTCCTAAAGTGAGTGAGAATCAAGTTGTTTTATGCTACGGGTGATTAAGCGTAGGGTGAGGAACCCTGATAGGGCGACAATGCACAAAGATAATGTCTTGGAAAATTCCTTTCATCACAGGTTTAAGGTTTGGTACTGCAAAGACTTTAAGCACTAATAACAAGTAATGTCACTATATAAAGTTCTGTCTAGACCTGGAGACAGTTTGTCCTAGATTAGACAGGTTTCAGGGAGATTAAAGTCCCTCGATTTATTTATTTTTTATATTCCTTGTGATATTAACGAAATAAGGCTCATTAGCATATCGTTAATTCAGTAAACTCCTGTTCAGGTGCAAATGTGAAGGCACATGGGAAAGTGCCTGGTCCTTAACACCATCAACAACAAAGCTGTGGGCTTTTGGTGGTTTGGGGTTTTTTTCCCTTCAAAACGATTCGCCACTTGTTAAAAACATTAAAGCCAAAGAGTAGTAAAAGATCTCTTTATCTCGACTATTCAATTGCAAATGATTTTGTTAATATAGATTTCATTTACATCACTGGATTTTGAGCCTTTCCAGACCGTCAAGATAAGCAAAGCTCCTACACGTGAAAATGAGAGGGAGGAGGTTTCGGTAACTCACTCTTCTCTCTAGCAGAGAGAAGGAGTCATACCAGTTTTAAGGCAATCAAAGTACTTACATGCTGCTGCAAGTGCATCTATCCAGTCTGAAAATCAGCGCTTAAAGAGATCTTCCAGTAGGTGTTAAGTGCTCCAATCTTCTCAGCGGGAGTTTCTCATGAAAGAAAACATCCCTGGAGATGAGTACAGTGAGGAAAGAATGCAGCTCTGAGAGGTGTAAATGGCTCCAATCACCTTGGTGGATCCTCATCCTCCCTGCCTGGGGCAAGGGGCTTCCTGGATCTCTGATCCCCTCAGGCCTGCTGTTAGCAACTAATCCAGTGAGGCGTAGTGGTTATTTACATCATATGTCACAGATGTCGTGGTAGCAGAGAGAATTTATGCAATTTTAGTACGCCAGAGACCCCAGTCATTACAGCCTCAGTTCCCAATCCCAGAGAACTGCCAAGGGGAAGTGGAAAGGTGCAGTACTCCCTTTTTCTCTTGCCCTCCTGTCTCACCTCCCACCTCGCACACCACCGCGACCCCTCTCTCCACCCCCCTGCCCCTCACCTATCCCTGAAGAGAGAGGGAAAAGCCACTGAATTGTCTGAGATCAAACAGGGAGAAGGGAGAGGACTTTGGATGCCCTCAGTGGCAAAGGATCTTGATTCCAATAAAATAAAAAGGATGCAAGAAGTCTGGCCCCAGTTTCATTGGGGAACTATGTAGAGCAAGAGAGCGTTGGGGATGCCCTTTATTGCCCGTGGTTTCATTAAGGAGGACAGATACCTCCCCTGCCCTCTTTCATTCCTAGCATGCATTTGGCCTTGAAGGTGTGTCCCAGTTTTCCCTTTTCCATGCCATCTTCCCCTTTGTCCTTTCCCATTCCTTTTCCTCTTGCACTTCTTTCTCTGCTTAGGAAAATATGGACTACTCTACCCAAATAACCTTTCTCTTTCAGTCTGTTGTCCTTTACTGTCTGTCCACAGCGAATATGTCCACATCTAATTTACTTTTTTTTTTTTCTCCCCCAAAATGGTTTGAGTACGATTTGAGATATATTCTTTCACTGTTTAAACTGCTGGCAAGGAGTTATGGTGTTTGTCAAAAAGCATAATACTAACAGTGGAGGGACTGATTTCAACAAGATACTCTCACAATTTCTCCCCTTCTCATCACATTGACATGATTTCACAGAATCACATGGTTGGAAAAGACCTTTAAGACCTCAATGTCCTTCTTGTAGTGAGGGGCCCAGAACTGGACACATTGGTGGCCTCACCAATGCCAACTACAGGGGCACAATCACTTCCCTAGACCTACTGGCCACACTATTTTTGATACAAGCCATGATGCCATCCGCCTTGCTGGCCACCTGAGCACACTGCTGACTCATATTCAGTTGGCAGGCAACCAACACCCCCAGGTCCTTCTCTGCCTGGCAGCTGTCTAGCCATTCTTAACCAAGTCTATATTGCTGTATGGGGTTGTTATGTCCCATGAGCCGGACTCTGCATTTGGGGTTGTTAAACCTCATCCCATTGGTCTCAGCCCATGTGCCCAGACTGTTCAGGTCTCTTTGAAAAGCCTCCCTACTCTCAA
>VZTU01030558.1:200-10228 GCA_013400835.1 Zapornia atra
CAGAATGGTCGAAGATCCTCTCTTGGTCCATAGAAGTTTCATTCAAATAAAGGTCAATAAACTGCTAAAATCCACCTTTTTTTTCTTTTTTTTTGGTGTGTTCCTCGGGAAAATTATTGGTAGGCTGCCAGATTACAATAAAGCATAAGTACTCTGTAACTCCAGCTCAATACTGCTGCCAAAATGGCTGCTCAATACCTGCTGCAGCACCTGAATTGCTGCTCCTGCTACTGCTACATACTATTCTACCTACACTCTGGCATTAGGAAATGACAGATTACAGACATGAGGAAAAAAAGTGAGTTTGATCTATCTGAGGCTTAATCTCGGCATATGGCCCAACTGGTCTTTCCTTCCCCTTCCCTCACAGCTATGACATTTCACTGTCCAATTCTTTGGGCATACACTCTGATAGTTTTAATTCCATAAGCATACTGGATGTTCAACGAAGCCAACTGAATGGAAATGTGCCATTTCCTACTTTTCCAGTGTATGACTTCACATGTTTTTAGTAATTTCTTTTACAAAGACTCCACCATTGTATATTCAGTTATTTGTAATTTTCATATACAGTTTGAAAATCAGTGTTTAGAACACACTAGAAGGTGATAAATTGCTGCTGCCTCTGATTATCTGGTTCTCTACAAAAAAATTTTCTTCCCCATTTTGTCAATGAAGAATCTAAAAGGAGCTAAACTCATTACTTGAGAGAAAAATTAAATACAAGTACATACAAATCTTCCAAAAGCTTTGGAGGTGTGCACTATGGTTCTTGATTCAAGCAAACAGGTGCCACTCTATGAAGTGGGGGAAAATAGTACAAATGTGTGAAGCTCTTTATGTGGGAACTTACAAGAGAGTTAAATGGCACTGAGCAAGGCACAAAAAGTGCTTTTAAAATAGAAACAAGGGAACATGCAGAGAACCTCAGTATCTAATTTAATTAATGATTGAGAATGCAAAGGCTCCAACTGGTGAAACATTAGCAGCAGCCATGAATTTCACTGTAGTTCTTTATAACAAGTAATCTTACCTGAGTGATTCTCAAAAAAATGTCAACACATCGATTGTATTTTTCATCTGATCCTGTCAATGCTGAGATGACAGGCCCTGCAGGATGCAGTGAGAGATCAATGATGAAAAACAGATGTTTAGTCTTTCACAGTCAAAACCTACAAGACCAGGCAAACATGAAATTTTGTCCGAGATTGATGCTGCTTTATATCCAAAAAATGCTAACACAAGTAGACAAGGTTATCTCTTCCTCCCTTACAAGAATCTGACCCCAGACTATTCATATCACTAGCATATAACTTTAAACCAGGTCCCTAATATATTATTCTTTCAAGTGCCCTCTGGTCGTGTAACTACTTATTTACACCAGCTTTGTCAGACATCAACCTATGTTCTCTAGCCTTTTATGAAGGAGACAATTTTGTCTATCAATTAAGCAGGACATTAAAGCTTACAGAAAATGCATTGCTACTCACAAGTCAAGAAGAGCATTGCTCATAACTAGCTCAACCAAAGACAGATAAACTCATATTCAAAAGTTACAAAGGCATACTAGCATTGAAAAGTTGGGAGCTGACTTCCATAGACATGCTTCCAAATCCTGTCTTAGGTTGACAGTTCAATCAGACCAGTTAAGTACTTACAAGTGAATTTTAATTCTTGGCTATAATCAAGAACAGCACGCTTAATATTAAGTAAGCCCCAATCAGATTCAACCATAACTAATTATCAAACACATTAAAGTAAAAACAAGTTAATATGGTGGGATAGGAACTTAGCTTATTATGTGTTAAAATACTTAGTATGTCTATAAAATATAGGGGAAATATAAAACAGTATCCTGACAATAATTTCTTTATTTTTAAATCAAAATACACCCAATGTAGTTAATCCTTATAATACTATGAATAATCACAAACTGGAATGCAGGCACCTCTGAAACCAAAACAAAAATAGGATGGAATAGAATTTTACAAGTCTAATGCAAGATTTAGAATATCTCTAGGCTAAACTCCTGTTTGATATTCCCTTGGAGGTATGAAAAAACAGAATGGCCCCGAATACGAGGGTGAATGTAAAGATCCTGATACTTTCCTGAAGCTGTGTCATGCAATCAGGAAGAAGATAGCTAGCTATCTACAGTACATTAATAGTCTCGCACACGGACAGCACACTCATTTCTTCCAATCACCAAATACCAAAATTACTATTTTATCTGTTCCAATGTTACTAGAAATCCTTAGAAGAATCACATGAACACACTAGCCAGCATGAGCACCAAGCATACCTCACTACAGAGCATATACTACAGTACAACAGAAATTCATACCAGGCATGAACAATATAACTCTTTTCATTTACAGACAATTGTATTTGTTGTCAGAATAAACACAAATATTTTTGCTAAGTCCATTATAATGGTGACATTTCAAAAACACATTTATCAGCTTCATTACCACACAGATATGTTTGATAAACAGGAAAAAACATATTACATTTTTAGATTGAAGTACATGAAGAATTTTAGACTAGTGTCAAACAAATCCAATTACAAAACCAAAAGGCCTACCTAGGAACACGACCATCAATAAGAGTCAAAAAAGCAGCCTTTCCATTTCTAGTATGTATTGCGTTTTATACCATGACGCTGCAGCCTCTGAGGGTCAGATTAATTAAGATCAACAGCAGCTGCAGTGCAACGTGAGAAGCACACTGCCACAGCTCTCACCAGCCTAGCCCAATTACCTGCAGCATTCCAACACTGGACAACTGAAAACTACCATACTCCTTACCAAGTCAATAACTCCTACAGGCATACTGATAAATGTTAAAAAACAAACTAACCTCTTTTAAGATGGACTGCAAAGCTGACTGCACCTGCTGCAGGATTCAATGATGAGTCCCAGAGAGAGGTGTGCCAGTCAAATCTTTACAGATGTTGCTTAACTTTGTACTAGGGCAGTGTCCAAAGACAGAAATAAGACAGAAATCAGGAGCAAGCTCTCCTCCCAAATCCCTCTGTGCTCCATTTCTAAAAGCCAGTCTGGCAAATTCACTAAATCCAAGACCTTCTTCCCTGGATGAAGAGCTATCAATCACTGACAAAATAAATCCTGTGGTCAGCTACTGGGGACAATATCTAAGTTAATGCAATTATAGAACAAACAAAATCAAAGAGTTTTTGAAAAAGGTACTGCTTGTTACAGTTTACAACTGTTAAGAAAAGCAAGACCATGTTTCCCTTACTGTGCAAGGGAAAATGAAAACAATTAAAAGATTCAGGTATTTCCTGTTTATATTTTTTAAATATTAGCTCTGAGACCTATGCTCTGACAAGCAATCACTGAAGCTTCAATCTATCTACAAAATACCATCAATGTATTCTATGGAAATTTTGAACTGTCAACGACAAAACCACAAAATTTTCATCACATACCATCTTCAGCTATTTTTGTTATGTTTTGCTGTCTCTTTTTTTCCAGAATGGATGAGTCGAGAAAATAGGTATTCTTGATGAATAATTGCTTTACAGAAATTCCAACTTTATCCAAAAAAACCCCAGTACTCTTACTAGAAGCACCTTCATCTACATAAGCTTTCTAATCTAGTGAGAATCATTTGGTTTTCAATTATATTGAAAACTATACAAAATGAAGCACAAAAAGTAGTTGAAAATTATTAAATATGGCATTTCCCTGTGATAACAGCCATCCTTACTTTGTTCTTTATATAATTGGTCTGTATCATTTATTAATATTAGACTAGCAATTCCAAATCTATCACAAATTGTTTTAAGCTTTTCTTATACAAAACAAAGACATAGCACTTGTCAAAGTTGATTCACTTTACATGAATAGATCCTTACATGTAGAAGAAAGCAGTCCAGAATTTCTAGCTAAAATTCTACTAAAAATTGCTATAAGCCTACTAAATGATAAGCAATAGTACACTGGGTGAGTTGGATATTTAAGAATCTCAAGATTGTATCGAGTTACATATTCAGTTTCAACTTCCTTTTAAATGTAAAATACTGAGGATCTTTTGGCTAACAAGCTAACTTTTTTGATTCTGTTCCAGTAACCAGGCAACAGACAACTGTCCAACTGAGAATTATCTCTCTGAACAGCTGGCAATCAACACTTGGGGGGTTTTAGTGGTTGGTCTTTTTTTTTTTTTTAAAAAAAACTAGTAGAAAGATCAGTAATTCCAGTAATTATTTTACAAGCCTCCACAGCTCAGGGTTCCACCTCTGAAATCTCTACTCACTATTTAATCATTTCCTCAGTGCCACTATTCCCAAAGTTACTCATATAAGTAAATGTTTACAACAGAATCTGAAAATCTTAGATATATACTTAAAGAGATCTCAATTATCTAAAAGTAACACTTTAGGAAAAAAGTATCAAGAATAAAAGCAAGATACATTTATTGATGTATGACAAACTACTCTCAAAGAAGCATAACAACATCAACATTCTGGCTTTTAACTCCATTAACCTTTTTTCTCTTCCATAGAGAAACAGTATTTCACTTCCACATTGTTTCAGGTGTTGATTTTTAAAATAGATTATTTTTCCTACTAGATTTCAAGGTTTTTAAGAGTTATTATATAAAGGAAATAATAATAATGCTGAACTAAGCTTGATATATTACACCTTTCCCCTTCCTAACAATTTAATAGGAACAATGAAGCTAGAAAGTGAACTTATTAATTATAAATTCCTGTAAATGTTACATACACATCCAACGCATTTGAAACATTTTTAAGAGTCAGAATAAGAGAATTTTCAAAAAGGCACATGCACAAAGACTAGCTAGTCTTCCTGTAATACATGAATGTTTAAAAAACCCCAATATTCAAGAAGAAAACATCTCAAATACAAGTCACTTTGTAAAAATAACATAGCCACGCAACACTTCATACACTGTCTACACAAGATAGGAAACTCCCATCTTTTGTATTCCCCAAACATTTAGATCACTACTGATTAGAAATCTGCTATAAAAACAGCATAGCTAACCTATTGTTAAAAGCAGTAAAACCTTATCCCCATTTCATTATGTTTTTATTAATCTCTCCTCTTAATATGATCTAATTTCAGTACACATATGACTTCATATTCCAAGAAATTGAAAAACACTGACCGAGCTCAAATTCACTCAAGCACCAAGTTCAGACCAGGCAAGATCCTGTTGCAAGATAAACACCACGATGCGATGTAACAATTATGTGCATGTGTGTCTGCACGTGTGTGTATGTGAGAGACTGGGGCAGGAGCACAGAATGGGAGAGCAAGAGTGCATTAGAGAGAAAGCAAACAAGCGAGAGCGCACGCCAGCATTCGCAATGGAAAAAAATACATATGTCCAGAGTAGCTTTCAGTCCAGTGCTCACAACAATGCAGAAATGAGAAACGGACAAGACAATGAGCGCTTAATACAACAGAAACGCTGACTCTATCTTAATATTATCCAAAATAAAAGCATACATTAGAAGAGCTTCACAGAACAACCACTTTTTTAAATGAAGTTCACTTCATTAAAGTAGCATGGCTACATCTGTATTTAAAATTTTGACCAGAACCTACTAGTCAATACCCACTTTGTAGTTCTCTGCAGAAAGGATCAGGCACCATTAAGTTTAAAAGTAGGGCATCTTTTGCCATTTTAATTTCTTTTCCACTAATCTAAGGGGACAAGCCTGACAAAAAAGAATCAGGGATATTCTAAGCACAATAACCATAGTCAAATTGCACAAGTCCAAACAATTAGAAAAAGTCAGCTGGTAACCTGAAAAGAGAACAGTAAATTGTATACTCAAAAAATGAGACTGTAGTGGACACTGAAGTATTTATACTCTGCTGCTTATTTTGTAAACTAAAATGTTCAGCACAAAACTGGTTTATGCTTCAATTTCTTGTATTTAGAGGCTGCAATTTAATTCTTCAGTAATTATGTCACCTTTTGATGCACAAAAATAATTCCAACAGAAATCAGTCTGCATACTGAAGTCCTATATCACAGAGGGGAAAAAAAAAAAAGAACACTATTAGATCATAGAAACTACTCATGACTTCTGTATTACAACCAACTTCCTCCTTTCCAAACAGGAACTTTCCCAGACTGTGCTAGAACTTTTCGGAAATACAGAAAAGTTTAACAAAGCTTCTGCGAGAACATTCCATAACAAAATATACATTAAACACATTTATAGTCAGAAGCATCAGAGGCATGGACTAATTAACTTCTACAAGGAAATAGAATCATTGTTGAAGAAACCTTGTAAGAAAAATAAAATGTATCTTTATATTAGCAACTTCACAAGGTTTGTATTCCTTAATGCCATATGAGTATGAGAATCTGGAAGAAACCCAAAGCCATCAGCACAGGGAATGCCAGGACCTCCAAAAATTCCATGGGCTGGTGGTCAAATGCAAACAGAAAGACTAACAAGAGCTAGCCATGCTGGAACCCATTTCTCATCCCCGTTCGATGCTCTAGCAGGTATCAGTCAACAACTTCCTTAAAACACTCATCTTTTTTTTTATACAACACAACGCAACTGCGAATTCAAAGCAGACTGGAACTTCATTTGCACCTGTTACAGTGAAACTGCTTGAGCCTCACGGCCCTAGTTATTTATATTGTTGCTACTGATTTTAAGAGACAATGCGTTTGTCACAAGCGGTTTTACTCACATCATTACAGCTTGCTAAATTTTTCAAAAGTTCTACTGCTACCACTACTGTATCTTTACAATTTGCTACACAAAATAATATGTAATTCTGATTTAATCAGAACGCAGAAGACCTATGCTAGAGCAGTGAACAAAAGATCTAATCTTTTGAGCGTCCTTTCCAAGTGAGTGTAAATAAACCCTAGTAAAATGAAAAGACATGTAATTTAGTATTTGGATTATTCTTCATAAACACCAATTTTCTGTAACATCCTTGCATATCTGATACCACCTCATGTATAATGCAGAAAATCTATTTCATTTTCATCTATTGACAGTGAATTTAATTTACTATTGCGGCTCTTTACTCAGATTATGTTATTAATTCTGCAATCAGGCTCTTTTGAATGCTTTTATTTCTTCCAAGAGTTTTCACAATTCTACATTGATTTTATTTCCCCCACCCTAACATACCTTTCAAAAAAAAAAAAAAGACCATTTTTTCTAACTTTCTAAAGAAAATAAAAATAAATAAAAGGACAACAAGCATCTAATCACAAGCTGTATCTTTCAACAGGAAAAATCTACATGCATCACCATAACCTTTGGCATTCTAGTATTATAAACTAGATTTATGAAGGAGATGTACAACAGGTGCATTAAAGTTTCCACATCAAAAATCATCATTGTAAATAGACCACAATCTCTCCATCAATAAAAAAATGATCCACTTGTGCCTGACACTGAAGTTGTAGGATAAGAAAACTAAATCCTCCAGTGTTAGTGTTGTTTACATCCATACCAACTGTCTTTACTATTTTGCAGAATTCAGTCATCTTGTTAAACTAGATCAAATGCAAAGCAGCTCATTTTTCCAATAGAAGAGTTGGTAAGAGCTAGGCAATTTAACTTGAAATCACCAGTTATTCTTCAAAATAAGAAAATCAAGAGTGTCAGATACGCTATTATTTTGCATCAGTTTTTAAAGTCCTCCAGAACAAACTTTAACTACAGAATTCTGATCTGTTTGTCTTTAGAAAAAATGATTCTTCAATTGCAGAAGCTAAAATCTTGTATATCATTATGAAAGAGTCCCTCTTAAGAAATCTTATAAACGAGAAATTCTAACTCTGTCATTTATTTTTGTTATATGCAAATTTTAAGAACTTTTCTTGCGCATTAATGCAGTTGATATAAAACCCTCATTTCTTTATTCATCAAAAGTATTTCACTTCTATAATAGAGTTTGCTTCCACCACCACGATAAACATAAAGAATATCTAAAGAGCAGCACTTGTCCTCTTTACTTCACTCCAGAGCCAGTGAACAAAGCAGTGAAGCAGAAAGAAGGTACATAATGGATTTAAAGTAAATGGCCCATTCTTTAAGAGGCGCCTCTCATTTTTACTCATTCTAGCTTAATTGTCATTACAATGTCTGGAAACTTCAAACGAACAATTATTTTTACACCAGCTGGCAAGTTGGTTCCTTAAAGCTGGATTTATTTTTATTTTAAACTAAAAAACAAAGCAATCAAAATGTTAATGAAAATATTCTTTTGCAGTTAGTGCCCAGACCGTTCCATACAGAACATTTTTATTCACTGTTGCACTCTGTAACATACTTTTCTGAGGAATAATGCTTCCAGCTGCACTGGAAGCTTAGTCAATATATGAAACATACTGACATGTACATACAACCCGTGGGATTTAAAAATAAAGAATTGGCTAATTTTTTCACCTACCTGGGTAAAAATCTTTGGATTTAGACAGCTTGATGGTGGCCCCAGTCTCTTTCTGCAACTGAACAATTGTCTGTCCTCCCTTCCCAATTATAGATCCAGCAGCATAACTAGGTATGAGGACCTTTAGAAAATACTGGCCATCCTCTGAAAAATTGAGATATGCATGGTTAATATGGCTTACAAAGTTTGAATTTCCCTCCCCAGACCCACAAATAAACAAAACGTTACATCTTTAAACTCATCCAGTAATTCATACATTTACACCTAACCAGTTGCGTCATTCTACAAGACATGATTAGGCTATACCTTTGATATTTTAAAATGTGTATGGTTTATTCTGAGAAAATCGAAGAAGCAGCATGAACTCCTTAATTCAGTGAAAGAATAATATCCAAATTATATTATCAAAGGTAGATTTTTTTCTTCCCCAATGGTACCTACAACATGCAGAAATGATCAGACTCCTTTAAAAAAAAAAAAAAAAGAAGCCCTGCACGAAAACGTGCCTAGCGACAACTACAACCTTACTTGAAAATTCTGCAAAAGAAATGCCAAAACTAAGAAGGAATGAATTGTAAATTCTGATGGGCTATTTGTTTGTCATTAGCAAACACATGAGAATAGCAATTAGCTATTGCCTGCATTCTTCTTAAGTGAGCAAAACGACTACTCTGCTACCAAATAACCCACCCAAAATGTGGGGTTTTATTCCAAGCATTTCAGCCACTGCCAAGAAAACAACTCAACGTTGGTGCGGGTAAAATCACTTGCCTAAGTAATCCTGATGTATTCCTTTAGCACTTCTTAAGCGACAATGATCTCTTTTAAGCTCATTAATTAAAGGACATTAAGAAGAATTTTTCCCAATTGATCAAAAGCCTAAGTCACTTATTTTAAATACACTTAAAAGGTGACCAGATAGACAATACCAGTCTTCTACCCACCACTAGTGTTAAAAGCACACAATCGGAAGAGGAAAAAAATACATTTAATGAACAGAGGGAGAAGATAAAAAAAGGATTCCCAGTCAGATTCGGCAACTGCACAATTGCCTTGTGCCTTCATCCCACAGCTAAATCGAGCTACACTGAATGCTAAGGACCTTCTGTAACCGGCTCAGAAAAAGTGCAAGACAATAAGAGTCTGCTGGTTCCCCAGGCTTAGGCTCTCGCTTGTAATTAAGGCAACGTCCCATTGGCATGGACATAAAGATTTTTATCGTGAAACCTGTTTCGCGAAGTTGGGTTTTCTTTCTTTTTTTTTGTTGTTTGTTTTGTTTTGCCTTTTCCCCTAAGCAGAAGGATCCCAGTTCACCTCACTTCTCTTATTCGAGACTATCAGCGTCTCAAGAAGTGCCCGTGTGTGACAGCCGTGCCCACCCGTATTCATGCACTATGTGCAGCTAGCCCGCTGCTCTTAATATTGGGCAAATAAATTCACCTCTGCCTCGGTGCATTGTTATGACGACTCCAGTGCAAACGGATAAAGGAGATGCTGGTCCCGTTATAACTCATCTCCTCCAGGAAGAGCAGGATGTTAACTAGCGAGTACCCGCAGCCGAGAAGCGACTCCCCCCGCCACCGGCCAGCCCTC
>VZTU01030563.1:0-50188 GCA_013400835.1 Zapornia atra
GTGCTCAAAACAAGGAAGGAGTCCTCCATTTTAAAACCCAAAGAAGGCTTTAGAGGGATAAGCAAACAAGTTTCTTGTGGTTATGTTTGTGTTTTACATCTCTATCAATATAATTTTTTAATCTAAAAATATCATCTGATGTTGTTCTGAAGAAGGTTTTCTTGTTCTGGCTATTTTTTGCTGTCTTTTGTAAGAAGCTAGACAGTGGCTCATTACAAAAGCTGTAAGTTAGCCCTAGTGACTTAATAAACAAACAGGGGAAGTTTGATATTAAGTGCAAAGCAAGCTCTTCCTTTACCTGTTCAGGATGAAAGGATACAGCATAGGAAGCTGGGATTGCCTTGCCTTTCTGTTGGCAGTACCTTGTGGCCACCACTGTAGAGAGCTGGAAGCCCAAGAGTGGTGCTGCCTTTGCCCCATGCCCAGCACTGCTTGCTGAGCAGGTAACGACAGCAGCATCAGGAGGAATTTGGACCCTCGAAAGTATCTTCAAGCCTCTATTGCCCCTGCATTTTTTTTTCTGTCATGGTTGTGGTAATACTGTTTATTTTTGGGTTGGCTGCAGAGGGAGCAATTTTAAAGGCATCAACCATCACTTACCTTGTCAAAAGCTGCAGTGCAAACATAGTGTTTCCCTCTTCAATGAAACAGTAGCTGGGCTGCAGGTTTAGACTGGGGGTGTGGGGGATGTGTGTTGGAAGAGCATTCCTCCTTTTCACTCTCCTTTTTTGGTGTATGTAAATCCCTGAGACATTAGCTTTTATGTTGCTACAAACATGTAGCATGTCCTGAAGTGATCTGCCCTTTCAGGACTGGGCAGAGCTGACACAAGGTAACCTTTTGAAGTTAGCAGGAGCAGTCTGTTGGGTAAAACCATTTCCTGATCACACCTTGGGGGTTTCTGGGACTGAGTAAATACTAGAATTTGGATGTATGTTACATTGTCTTTCATGGATGAATGATGCTTTTTTTTGCACTAGGAACACCAGGGCTTTTAGAGACTGTCTCTCAACAGTGTGGGTTGCCTGAAACACTTATTCTTCAATATGGACATCTCTGTCCACATTGCATGCTGTGAAAATCTATAAAGAACAACAGAGAGGGTTTCTCTGCACTAAACAGTATGTGGTCTGGCACTGCAGGGTTGGACCACACTGGGAAATACAAGGTGACTCTTTGCTACTTGTGTAGTGCCTGTGAAATGACCGGTGGCTTGAGACCCTTACTCTCTTTTGTAAGAAGTTGATCTATTGAAAACTGGTATGCCAGGTGTCAGCACCTTGATATTGCGATCAGCTGATATACTGAGCGAAGGTGTTTCAGTAGTTGGGTTTTGTAAATACTGCACTAGCTTGAAAATGTCATGTGTAACTCTTGAGGATAGATATTCTATAACTGCTCAGCACGTTTGAGGTGGGTCTGTGTCAAGTGATCTACACATACCAGCTAGCTTCATTTTTTCAGTTCTTCACAGGCAGTCACTGAGGTTAGTTATGTGCCTAAAGATCAGCTGGGAAATGTGGCTAATCCAAGAGGGGGAGAGAAGCTTTATCTGAAATAACATGCTAAAAAGCCCCTGGCTGAATTCTGCCATACTTCCAATGCAATGTCTTATAACGCACTGAAAACTTAATCCACTACAACTGGGAGCAGCATTTTTAAAAGTAAAATTCTGAGGCTTTCAGGTCCACACCAATGATTGACTGATTTAATCATGGCTGCATAACACTGAACCTAGAACTGAACAAGGTTTCATACTCTGCTTACAGAATTTGATCAGTTGCAAATGAAAAAGTAAATTCACTGTTGTGAGGAATCGTGTTTTTTAAAGCTACCACTCCACCCCTTAAATGAATAGCACTTCATGACTTTTGGAAATGGTGAATAACCAAAATAACAAATTTGGTCAGTGGAGAGAATCTACTTCCTTAATTTCAAATTATTTTCCCATTTTAGCTGTCTGGAAGTTTTTTAATACATTACTTCAGACAGCAGCCCAGTTAAAAAATTGGATCAGGCTCATGAATCAGAAAGTTGCATTTTTCCACAGAGCTGAATCCATACGAAGAAGAGCAGTGGTGGCTTCGAAGTAGCTGTTTCCTCTCCAACCCTGCTAGTCTTTTGAAAACTGCAGGGCATGCTTAATTTTCTTGAGTCCCTGTAGGATTTTACTAAATTTGTAATCCTCCCTACAGGGAATTCTTCCTTTGTAATCTCTGTATAAGCAGTTAAAACAGGGCTTAATAATGGGAGCTCGAGTCTGATGGTGGAGCTTATTTTGAAAGTGGACTATAAAGGGGAAAGTATGGGTCTTCTGGATACAGTTCTGATGATCCTGTTTGTAGTGCTGGTACTCTAAACATTGGTGCAAGTTAGCCAGGCTGGCTGATGTAGTTGTGGCAGCTGCAGGAAGCCTGTCTGGCTCCAGTTGTGCTGTAGAGCACTTGACCTTGCTGTGCTGGCATACCCCAGTGTCAGTGTGAAACTGCAAAAAGCAGCTATGGCACAACTTGTGCCAAGTGATTTGACAAATGTGATACTAGAACTGATCACCTCGGTCCCAGGGATGTTTGGGACACTGAGGGGATGTCTCTGAATATTGAGCTGGGCATTATCATCTGAATAATCACATGTAGTTCCTGGAACTGCCTGAGTTGTGTTGTCTTGTTGGTTTGGGAGTGGGTTTGATTGCATTTTTTTGTGGTGTTTCCCCTCCCCTCAGTAATACTAACAGGAGGTTGTTCCAGATCTTTAGCAGGTACCTAACTGGAGCATAAATGTTGCTTAACTAACATTGCCTTCTTTTCACTGCTTGCTGCACCTTGACAACACTGCAAGAATGAGCCTGTAGTCTTGAGGCGTATTTGTGCACCTTCACGGAAGCACGAATGCTTGTGGGTCATAGTGTGAAACGATGGAGTGTACTTGTGACACTTGCTTCACGTGCACCAAAGAGTAATTAAAAAAAAATCAAGCTCCTGTAACTTTTCTCTTCTCTTTTCCAAACCTGTCCTCTGGAGTTACCAGACAGAAGCAGATACTTAACTGAATCTCAGTGGTCTGCGTAGCACATACATAGACAAAGATGGGTAACTACAGGAGTAGACATCATAGATTCAGACCAACTAGCATGTTTCAGATGATACCCTGAATTTGGAATGTCAACATGGGTGACCTACTTGTGATTATTCTGCATGTTTTGGAGCCCAGAAATACACTTTTAAAAACAAGACCTTTCTTCAGCTGAAGGCTGTTTTGCTGCAATACCCTCTACACCAGGCATAGCTGATAATGGCGAGTAGGGTTTTTTTGTACCCTTTTCTCTCCTACCCAACCTGCAATTACAGGGAAGGGAAGTGAATAGAATAAAAATTACTTCTGTAGGAGTTCTAGATTATATTTTTTTTCAGGAGCCCTACAAAGATAAACTGGTTAAAGTTGATTTCTGAATGTGTTTATCAATGTGCACTAATGTGTAAAGCCTTTGGTGGCTCAGCTCATTGAGGATCTCTAGGTTTATGATTGACTTGTTCCTGTATTTGGTCATATGGCCACATGCCCAAAACTTTGTTTTGTAGAATGAGAGTCTTGACAGTACTGCTCCAACATTTATGTAGAAGAAAAATTAGAAGTGTTTGATGTGGCTTATGCTGCCTTTAATACAGCAAGGAACTTGTCCTACTTGAAGAAATGCCACATTTTCTTTTTTCCTTTTTTTTTTCCCCTCTCTCAATGCGGTTTCCAAGCAGTTTGCACTTTTTTCTACCTTGCTTTTACCTGCAAAAATGCACAAGTAGCACCATGGGAAGCAATGAGGTCATATAAGAATAAGCTAGGAAGAATGAGCAAGGTCTGTACTATGATGTCTCCTCTGCTTGTCACAGCAGCATGTATGGATGTTGATTTCTCCCTGTGCCTTTCACTCCGATCCTTTGAAGTACTTTTGTGGCACTAGTAGTAAGTAAAGTTCTTTGAATGTGAATTTAGATTGTGCAAGGCCCCTGCATATCAGAAATAGGAACTGAACTGGTGTGTGCCTAGTCCATCACAAACAAAGAAAAATAGCTTAGGCTAATCCGCCATGAAGGCACTTGAGCAGAAGGTGATAGTACTCAATTTATGGGCTGTAATTCTCTTGCCATCATGGAAGCATATTTTAGTTTGCAGAGAAATTGTAACTGCTTGGGCCTTGAAAATATAAACCATGGAAATGTCATGGCTTGAGCTACATAGCTGACATTTGTGGATTAATATGCAGCACAATGGGGGACACATGAACTCAGATCACGCATCCTTGCTCATCTGTGCAGGTTCCACCTTCCTTGTTGCTGTTATTTTGTTCTTGGAGACCTACTTTTTCTCAGCAGCATTTCCTCAAACTGTGACCAGATAAATTTAGATCTTATCTAAGGAGTGAGGGAAAAGTCCAAAGCTGGGCACACTTTTGCACTCACAGTGGCATTCAATTTATAGTAAAATACAGCCATTAATGAGATGAGAGAGCACAAGAACCGATGCCATCTCTCTTCCAATCCCTTGATAAAAGCATGAAGGCAGTACAACCCATCCATCATGGTTGTCCTGGAACAACCTCCAGGCTGTAATTGTTGAAGACTTTGTGGCAAGAAGTCACAGCTGTTGTTGCTCACATAATCCTTAAGCCAGTCAGGATTTTTAACTAGCTTTCCCTCATTCTTCCTCTTTCGACTCTAAATTAGAGCAGACCGGAGGCTGGCTTGAAGGTACATTTGCTGACCACCTGTGCCATGTGTGTCTGGCTATGGTTTACTGGAATATTTCTCCTCTGGACTTGATGGGAAGTGTTTTGAGCTGAAGAGAGTAGTCTGTGTACATCCAGATCTAAAAGTATGTTGACAACTCTTGACAAAGTAAAAACTGTACAGATATCACTTGACTCTCCTGACAGGAGAGGTCACCAACAAGGAGTCAACTTACGGCCCTGTTGATGTGAAATTTAGAAGTAGCAATATAACTTGTAGCCTGTCAAATTAAAATTTTGTGGAATACACATTTTTCTGTGTTTCAAAGGGGCTGTTAATGGATTTTTATATGCACTGAATATTTAGAGCAATTTTTCTGCTCATTTAAAAAAAATACAGAGGCTGACAGCAATATCCAATAAGCATATAATGCAGGCTGCTTGTCCAGACACATTTCTCCTAAGTTACACCATGGCCTTTTAGTCCCTTCCTAGAGCTTGTATGAATAGATAAAGCAGGTTAGAGATCACCATCACCTAAGCTTTTCCCAAAAGACTAAGCCTTGATTCTACCATCAGGACTATTCATTGCAGTTGGCCATAGTGAGAGTGTGTATGCCAATCCAGCTTTGGACATTTTTCTTGCTCCTTAAGGGAGATCCAAAGCAAAACAGACAACAAGGACACTCTTGGGTAAGCCTAAATAATACTTAGTCTGAAGTGATTGATTTGGAATTGCTAGTAAGGCTAATTCTTGTGATTAAAATCAACATCTGAGGAGTCCTGTCCATTGTGCGAGAGAGAATGAGCCCTTAGCCCAGGCTCAAGTCAGAAGTTTGATTGTGAGTAGACAAGATCTGTGCTGGGATGAATTTCTGCCCCAAATGAGCTTTCCCTTGGGGAGTTAGGAGGAAGACAGGAATGGCAGCTATGTGATCAAAAAACTCATTTCCACTTATCCGAATGTATTTCCATGGGCAGGCAGCTATGTCTGTACAGTGTAAATTCAATGTATTGCCAGTAAGCACATAGCAGGAGTAACTTTGTTTAGGACAAGGAGAGCAGAATAGAAGTTCAGCTCAAGTCCTTGTATGCTTTAGACTTTTTCCTCGTCTCCATTCCCATCCTTCCCCAAATTCAGTCTAAGCAATCCCATGATGTCTTCCTTTATAAACTCTTACTCCTTTTTGAATGCTTTCTCTTAATTCATTTTCAGGCATAACCCATGGATTGCCACAGAGCTGTATGTATTTATCACTGTGGCATTTGGAAATATGTGAATTACTTGCAGATGCTCCACCGGACTATAACCGAACTTGGCCATGTCAGTTTTAACATACACATGACAAAACCACATTGGCTCCGAACGAGACTCTGCATACTAAGTTCTATGGGTTCTCCCTCTACATAAACACTTTTATATCCTTACTAATTAGAAACAGGTTCCTGTTTCTTTCAAAGTTCATGTGATGGCAATCAGGAGAAAGAACGAGGCACACGCAGCATCTGAATGGTTTTATGATAATGCTGCCAGGGAAGTTTATCTGAAGTTTATCTTTGGGGAAGTGTGTGTGTACGTACATACATGCATATATATATAAAAGTTAAAGAAGCATAACCAGTAAAACTTCCTGGAATATTTAATGTGGTATACTTGCAGTTTATGCATTTCAGTATATATTTCACACGGCATATCGTTGACCTTAAACTTAAGTGAATATTTTCTTGCCCTTATATCTTAATGTCTTTCAGCATGAACAGAGCTTGAAGCTGCTTTATGAATTGGCAACAGCACTGTGGTTTACTGAAATAAAAATAAAAGAACAATCTGTTATTAATTACATAAATCTCCACACAAAAAGTCCTTCAGGTTGGCCATATGTTAAAAACATATCAGTAACTTTCATCTTACAGCATTGCTTCATAATATGGCAGTAGTTGAACACAAAGTATATAAAATAGCTGTGGCCAATTGAACTCTGGACAAAAGGGGAATAACTTCACTGTTGATCATTTATTGGCAGATAAACTGGCACATAGTTTGATTACAACAGTCCAATTACTTTATTTCTTGATTAAAAATTACTCATCTGCTGTGGCTATCAACAAACAATTTTCAAAATTTCTTTGATTATAAAGCACCACAAACTGTAACTTTCTGTCCACGGATATCACATGGGTTGCAGACTGCTAGGTGCTACAGAAGCCTGGAAAGAGGGTGGAGAGGAGGCAGGTAATGAAGAAGGTCCTTGCAGTGATGATGGGGGTAATGAACAAGCAGAGATTTAATCTCCTTAGTAGACCTATCTTTTGGGGCTGTAATGTTACTGGAAAATAGCAGGAAATTCACGTAAATGTTGTCAAACATTCTTGAAGCTGTTTGCAGAAGCCAGAAATGTTGTGGAGTTGTGTATTCAAAAGGTGGACTACTTCATAAAGATAAAGGTGTGGCCTGGCTTAGTATGTGTAGTCAAATCTGATTCCCTTCAATAACTCCTCAGTGTCTGTTTCAGTCCTGATCACATTTATATCACCTTAAACTCCTCCAAAACACCAGATTAGTATTTTCTTGTTTAAGTTTCCTTTCCCTTCAGTTTTACACTCCAGTGGAAATAAATGCTTCTGGTTTTTGTCCTGCTTTGTGTGAAGGGGGCAGTAATGTTTATCCCCAGGTGAACTTTTCCACTTAATTTTTTTTAAATTACGTTTTACCTGGAGGGATTATGCAATTTTTCTAGAAGTCCTTAAAATTCAAGCTGTCTTCTTTTTCAGGAATGTTATGCCTTGTACTCTATAATTCACCTCTGTGCTTCTTCAGGAAGATGTAAAAATAGCTATTTCAAGTAGTCACTTCAGTACACCCACCCATGGGAGTTTCTGTCAGAATCTTGGTTTACTGCACTGATGTGAAAGGATGATTCTGCCAGTTACCTGCCTTTCTCTTGACTGTATTGGTATAGGTGGAAAAGCTATGTTTAAAGACAGCATGTTCTTACAAAGTTGTTTGCAAGTTGTTTTCCCCATCACTTTCTCTTTAGAGAGAGATGAAACATTTCAAGCATATTGTGGAAGCTAGGACTGTATTTTCTCTCCCTTTTTTTTGACTCTGTAACAAATGCTAGCTGTGTTATCACAATTAGTCTGGGGTGTGGTATGTATGTAATATAAAGGCTTGAAAGTGATTTTGCTGTGAAGGTGCAACCCCAGATCAAGAAGTTGTTCAGTTTCTGGTCCTTCTCCTGAAATTTTGCATGATCTTGGATAAAAGGGTTTCATTTTTATGCCCCTCATCCCTCTGGACAATTAATAGTGACTGTCCCCCTTTCCATTCAATCCCTGGTGTGTATGTGTGCGCACGTGTGCTTAGTTCCAGGCAACAGGATGCTTAAAAGTGAGCATGGCTTTATTGATACTGAAGTGCCAAGATAACAATGGGCTTGTACAGCACCTAGCAGATGAAAAGCTGAGCATCATTTGGGACATCTAAACACTGGGATGATACAAGCAATGATGGTACAGTTTACCATAAAACAGAGGTGAGCATGTGTACTTTGGCAGTGAAGTCTGTTTTAGATAATTATCTGCATAGCAGATTGGAAAGAATTTCAATTAGCTACAACACAGAAATGAAAAAGCATGACACTTTGACAAGGAAATATTCATTTAAGAGGTTAATCTGTGGGATAGATGCTGATTGTAATTTCTGAAGGAAGTGAAAAGGACAAGACTTAGAGTTTGTATGGTGTTAAGATAATTAGGTTGAGGTATCTTTTTATTTTTAAAAAAGTCTTTTAATAGCCAGGTGAAGTTAGTTCTACAAAAACTGTCTTAGACAGAGACTAAAATACCATAATTAGTGATGTCAGTTCAAAAAATCATGCTGGACAAAAGTAATTTGACAGGAAGCTTTATATATTATTGTACTGGTGTTGAGACACTGAGTATCAAACTTTCTTTCCCAATTGGCTTCTAACTGTTGCTCCACTGTTGTTTAACTGAACATCCATTCCATGCAAACTACAAGAAGAGTAGGTATTTCTTGGAAGTCTCTGGTCAAAGCAGAAGAAAGGCTGCTTTTTTTTTTTCTCTTTCTTGGATTGATTCTGTTTGCCACTTGCCTCTGGCTATAAGAGAACTGGAGAGAGGTGTTCATGTGTCTAATGCTAGTCAGCAAAGTAAACCCTGTATGTCATGAGGGATTTTTTTTACTCTACCTTAATAGATGGAGCCAAATAAATTGTATTGTGCACATAAAACATAGTGATATGTATCCTTTTCAGTCTGTACTGTTTTCCTCAATTAAAACATTCATTTTTTGTTGGTCTCTTTCACTTGAGCAATGGAACACAAACATATATTTTTCTGAAATTAAGGTGCTGTTTACTGCTTCCTTGGCATTTGCAGTGGAAGTAGTATCATCATTGCCTCAGGGTTGAAGCTGGAACACAGTCAAGGCTCAGACAGACAACAGAGCCACTCTGTATCAGCTTAGCCACAACAAATTAAACTGGGCACAGACACCAGATAAAAAGCACTGGCCTAAAAATCAGTAAAAGCCGTTTTAATGTGTCTTCTTTTTGTGTGTGTGTTTTTGTTGATCTGTTCATGACTACTGCTGCCCTTCAGTGTGTGCCTGGTCCTATCAACTGTGGCACTAACAGGGTTGTGCTTAGCTACTTTTTTCAGCATGGCTCTTTGCTGTGCTGGACGGTTGTTGTCCTGGGTAGGTGTTTCTCTGCCATGCTGGCACTCGGTATGCCAGAATGCAACTTCTGCTACAGAGTGCCCTGGTACACATTGATAGCTTGCTTGCTCTTGACCAAGCAGTGTGCTTTGGTAGTGTTAGATGCTTGTGGTGTATTGTCTATTTTGAACTCTCTCTTACTGAAGAGAGTGCTCATGCATGGGCTTCAGTTGTACTTCGGTTGCTGCTTGTCTTTGAGGATCCATTTGTCTTTCTCCTTCACTTTTTATCTAGTGAGATGGGAAGTTCTCACTCAGACTGCCTCTCACTCCTGCAGGTTGCAGTTAGGTTAACAGTGCAGCTACGTGGTACCGTGGTGACACTGCTATTTCAGGTCTGACTGGTGTATTCAGAAGCATGAGCAAGCATCTCTGGTCAGGGTCACCAAGTGGTAGTTGTGGACATCTGCCTAACCTTGTGAATTCTTCCCCCAGGGTGACTGTAGCTTAGATTCTGTGGAGGTTTCTGCTCTGACTTGGTCCTCTAACATGCCTCTCTTCACTGATGCTGGGCACCAGCCAGGTAAGGTGATAGAAATGCCTTTCAGTGTAGGGTAGTCTTTTACATCATTTGAGGTTAGTTTTGGTACCTGCAGCAGAAATCCCTGTAGCTTGATTTACTTTGCAATTCTGTATCATTTTCAACACAATAGCCAAGTGCTTCAAGCTTGTTAGTGCAAAATACAGTGTTTTACCTGAAAGCCAGCATCTCTTCAATCCTGTGCTGAGGTGCTACCAACAGAAAGAGTTCCCAGAGCTGTGAGTATCTGGATTTACAGGTGAGGTTTTACAGTCAAGTGTGATCAGACCAATATTGCTTAGAAGGCTGCATTTGTAGTGCAACATGGTCAAGCCATGGCTCAGATAGTATGGCAACCTGTTCTGCTATCAGTTATTTTTGTAAGGGTGGGTCATTTTTAAGGAAAAGAGAGCTGATTCCCTAATGCTTCCTTCTGCAGTTTATAAAATACTCTTGCATAATAACTGGATACCTCAGCTCAGTTTTCAGATAAGCAATAAAAATGACAGAAATCTTACTGTTTCTTGATATGTGCTTTCCACATTAACCATGCAGATAGGCACAAGGAAATTAACATTTTGGAAAACAACAAACAAGGCATGAAATACTTCTAAAGTCTCAGCTGAGCCAGTGCACAAACAGCTACCTATCTGTGCTCAGTCCTCTCTTCATCTGCATCAACACACAGTCTCTTTCCAAGAAGCATCTGCTTTGTAAGACAACCTTACAGGAGCTTAATTAGCAAAGGGGTGTGTAATATGTGGCTGTCTTGGATTCATCAGGTGTTTGGAAAAGGAAAGCTAACAGATGTTTGTGTCCCACTGTGTCCAGTGGGAATACCTTGCAGGTCACATCCTTTCTTAGGTGAGATAAACCTGGGTGAAAAAAGCCTTTTTGTTTTCTTTAGTGACCTGCATTACTGTGTGGCCAGTTTCATCTCATCAAGTACAGACACAGCTTCTGCAAAGTCAGTGTCTTTGCACTCAGTCAGGACCCACTAAGGCTGACACATTTTCCTTGCAGGAGACTTTCCAGGGGTGGCTTTGCAGGCCTGGGGTTCTGACTGACATCATCTAACTTAAAGGATGATGGAGATGCATGAGTACCAGGAGAAAAAATTATGTTCTTGCTTTTCAGCATCTATAAGCTTTATCTCAATGCTAGAAGAATGACAGCAAAGTGTGCCTCAGATTCATAAGCTCTGGTTTGAGACCTGAAAGCTTTTCCCCAATATCTTTTTATAACCCTGAAATTAATTTCAAATGCTATATAAATAAGACTGTAGAATGACATCCTCCCCCTCGTGCTTCAAGGGACAGATTGCTTGTTCCATCACAACACCCTGAACACCTCAGGCAGGCAGAAGGCCAGCAGGGCTCTGACATACTTTTGGCTGAGCTTGAGGTACATAATTCCAGTCTGAAGGGTACATGGCACTTTCAACACTGAGAATACCCAGTGTCAGGTGAAAATCAGTAAAATTACCTTTACCCAGCTCTTCATGAAATGCTCCTGTTTTCCTCTTGCTTGTAGAACTTCATTATCTCTGTAAAACACTGAGCCCTCTGTGATATATATCTGCCTTTATCTGATCCCAGGGTCATGCATTTATGGAATGTGATTCTAGCTATACTGATATCAGCTGTCATGCTGGCAGCAAGCTCTGCTGCTAGTGACACACCCACATCTCAGAGCAAGCAGAGCCAACATGTTTCATTACCACAGGCAGCAAAGAAAACACTTTCTCCTTTATGAATTCAATGAAATTCCATAAAGCTGAAGGTCAAGGTTAAAGTGAAAAGCGAGTTAAAACAAGAATTCAAGGGAGAGAGGAAGCTGGTGCCAAGAATGCTTCAATAACCTTTATCTGCTGTGGTGTTTGTATCAAAGTAACCTCTTAGCTGCTTAAGCAAAAGGCTGTACTTGTTGCTTGCTGTTCAGCCACTTAGGGAAGCATTTAGTCCCACATTTCCCATGTGCTGTGATACAGTAATGGGATTTGTGCACTACTGATAAATCAATGTGAGAATTGTATCCCATCAAGGAAAGCTTTGAACTTCCCTCTTCCTTTGGGACAAAATGAGCAACTGAAGTAACAGATCTAGTTTCTATAGATTTCTGCTTCATGATTTATGCAAACTTTGACTTTTTTTACAGTTGAAAAATTTATAAGAGTGGTCTTTGAACTGTGTTCTCTGGTGTCTAACAGAAGCTGATCCCTTGGCCAGATGCTGAAGATGGTGTCCTCTATCTAGCTGCCTGTTTTCTCTTAATCATTTCTGAAATGCCTGTTCCTCTGTCAAGCTGGTTTGAAACAAATACACAAGAAAGAACTCCTACATTGTGACTATTACGGTCCCATTTCCTTTGGGAACCAGCTGATTAACCCAAACCAGAGAGAACTCCTTGAGCTGTCAGGAGATACTTCGTAGCTGAGGGCTAAACTTTGTCACATGGCTTGGCAAATTAGCCTGCTCTCATACCAATTCAGTGAGGGAGTCAGGTCAGTCTTCTTGTTTCTCTGGAGGCTGGGTTGTGAGATCTCTGGTGGTGCATAGAAAAGACCCGTTTATCTGTTGTGGAAATAGGTCCATATCCCATGACATAGACTCATTGAGAGAACGTTGGAGTTTGAAAGGCCATCCCTCCCACCTCATGGTGGGCTGATACATGCTTGTATCATGGCTTGTAGTAATTTTCCTTTGTTATTTTCAAATAACTCCATTATATCCTCAGACAAGATATTTTTCAGAACTTTCCTAGTGTTACCAGAAGATTTTACTAATTCTTAACAGACTTTTGAAAGTTGCTATAGCTATTTCCAAATCAGAGCATGTTCTCAATACTTTACATCTTCCTCTATGCCACTAACTTACCAGCTGTATTTAATTCACTAATAGATGCCATCCTAGCAGGGCATTATAGATTTCCTGCCTATAATGAGGCCTGTGAAGTATCATCCAATTTCTGTTCTGTGCCTCTGAAGGGTAACAGACTCTGGACCCAGGCTTTTCTGCCCCCTTCTTCATCAAGGTGAATCCCTTTTTCCCTCTTCTGTCCCACTATGTGCTCATCCCATCTGTTTTCTCATGGCCATACCCATGCTTTTATTCCTAGAGCTGGTTTTTGTCACAAAACAAGTGGGGCTAATGATTGAGGTCTAGATACACCAGCTTTACAGATACCTGCAGTGAGCACAATCCCTTGTGAAAGTGGCACAATAAAGATCTCGCTGGTTTCTCTCATAAATGAGGTCATTCTGCTTGCTCTACAAAAATGCCTCAGGTATGACTTCAGACCAGAAAGCTGAAAGAGTAACAAAATTGGTTATAAACATCCACCACAAACTCCACACAAATGTCTAAACCTTCTGGGCTGTTCCCTGTGCTAGAGATGCAAGTTCATAGGGGTGCCAGCCCTCTGAATTTCCAGACCTGTTCCATATGAGAATGATCTGATTTACATGAGCAAAAACACCTGAGAAAAATGCCCTGACAGGAATGTCCATCTTGCTGGTGGGGGGATGCTTCTTTTCAGTGGTCAGTGATAACCTCTCCCCAGAGCTGGTGGCTCATGATCTTCTCTAAAGCTCAGACCAGGTTGCTCTGTGGAGCCAAGGAGTTGTTTGCTGCCTGCTGATGCATCTGTGAGTGCCCAGTAATCAGTAGATCTGCAGAAACTCATACAATTGAAGGACTTCCCAAGTTGCTTGCCAGCATCACTCTCTGGGATGCCAGCTGGATGTTACTCAATCTTTTCCACATCTGCTTATGTGTGGGGGTTGTCAGGGTTCTTACATCCAAGGTGTACAGCTGCTGCTCTTGCTCCACTCTGTCTCTGCACTGTGCTGCTGGCCATCCCCAATGCAGACACGGCTCCTCCTTTGTTAAGAAAGGGACCGTTGCATAGCAAACAGTAACATCTCCTGTCTGGTGCTATCAGTCATAGTACCTCAGTTATTGTGCTCTCACACATGGGTTAAGTGTTACCTGGGAATGCTCTTTTTTAACACTGAACAGATGTCTCTGGAAAAGCTTAATGTTCCTACCTGTCTGTGGTATAAAGCTTGAAGTTCTGGGGAAAAGCATGAACTTGCACAGTAGAACAGGAACTGAATGCCAGAGTACCTATAGGGGCTGTTACAAACTCTGCAATGGACTCACCACGGATAGATCTGTTTCCCTTTACCCTTTGTCTGTTTAGATCATAATTTCTGTGAGGAGTGTGGTCCCATGTTGTATCAACCTGACTTATGCCTCTGCCATAATGCAATGAAATAATACTTTTTAGGATCTGCAGATAAGCTGAAGTCTGTGAGCCTTTAACAGTTCTCCTTCAGTGCTAGATCTATAGTGGTCACAGAAAAGCAAAGTTAACTTCAGTAAAGAGATTAGCCAGAGATGCCATTGTCTGCTTGTCAGTCCATTGTTCTTGCCTGTGTAACTGGAAATGATACAGAGCATTCTTGCCACTGCTGCAACCTTCATGGTGAGTGAACACATGCCTTGGAAGAACGGTTTTGGTCACTTGTAATTGAAGGCCTGGAAGGCCATTTATTAAAAAAGAGGGTTCAGGTACAGATCTGTCCTACCTTGGCACCTCAGGAAATGGGACAAATTAATTTGGCAGCTTCTGGGACGAATCTAGAACTGCTAGAATGAGTGCAACTATGTTGAGACAAATGAAGTCATAGTTACTTGTTAGCATTTTTAATTAAATGGGCAGTGTTCATTGTTGCAGTGTAGTAGGGAGAAATCTGGAAATTAAACAGGCTCATACTTATTAACAGTTTAATGGCTTTTAAACATAAAATTGCGATGTCATGGACTCGGATGTTGCCTCAAGGTTGTGGTGGTTGGATGCAGGTGGATTTCAGAGCAGGAGTTTTGTCCTGGGCAATAACCCAGTTATGCCACTTAGCAATGAAAAGTAAGATGAGGATGGCATCTGATGTATGAACAATATGCTGGAGAACAAGTGTGTGGAGAAAGCCGATACAAAGTGTGAAAATGTAAATCAGGTGCCTGCCAAGCCAGGACATGTGTGAAACAAATGTTATCACAGTGGTGCTGACAGGTGTTTGCAGCAGCCAGCACGGGGTCTTTTGCCAGTGTTTTTTATTTACATCTTTCTATTAAGTGAATCCCAACTCTGATTGTTGGGTGTTTTTTTTTAATGTGGAAAACTTCTGTCATTTTATTTGTTTTACTTTTTTATATAATAACAGATAGATAATGCGGTGTGACTGGCTCTAGGCAAGTCTTGGTGCTGCAGCCCCTGGACAGGGGGGAGGGTCCTGCTTTCTTGCCTTCCTCCCTGTGTAAGCCTCAACAGTTCACCCACCCTCACTACCACAGATAGAAAGGGGTGAAGGTGACTGAACACTGAAATGAAGTATGAGTTGTGGTAGGTCTACAGATCTTGTGATAACCTTCTATGTGAAGAAGCAAAAAGCCATGTGGTGAGGCAGGTGGGAATGAGTTCTCTGAAATTTTGAGCCATTTAGAAATTTAAAACCTCACAGCCCAGCACACTTCTATGTCGATCCAAATAAGGATCTGATTAGCCCTGACAAGTACCTTCAGAGACCATGGGGGGTTGGTTTGGATGATAGCAGAGAGGCTATTGTGCTTTTGTGCTTTTTTCCATTGTGCTGGAGACAGGATTTTGGAACCAATTTAATTGCATTTGCACAAAACAAAGGTGTGCTTCATCTTTGTTGCAAGACCTTTGGGGGGGGGCGGGGGGAGGAGGGTAGTTTCCTGTGTACTAGGCATCCGTATGCTTCACTCACAATGGCTTGACAAAGAAAGGGCTAGTTGTGGTTTGTGGTCTTCTGAATGTCAGACTAGACATGTCATTGTAGGGAAGATGCATCAAAGTTATAAACAGTATTAGCAAAGTCATTCTATGAATAACTGGGGTCTTTGGTGTTGAAAGTCTGAACATTTGGAATATGTATAGAAAGAAAAAATATTTGAGGGCTAGGAACAATTTTTGAGTGAGGAATTTGAAACTGACTTCATCTCAGTCATGGTTTATGGAGCCTGCTTTCTACTAACAAATCTATAATTAGGGAAAATACTTCTGGTAGCTCTCAGTTTAGCAGAGGGTGATATGTAGGATCTAATACTCAGGAGCTAAAACTGGATAATTTCAAATGAGGACTGTATCATGGGATTTTAGCTGTGAGAGACCAATTCAGTTTGCATGTAACAGTCTTCAAGTGAGAAGTATCTGGAATCCCAAACTGGATTTCCCAAATACCTACTCTAGCTCATCTGAATGTTAAGTATATAGATGGAGAAAATATGTAGATAGTAGAGGGAAAAAAGGTGGGAAAAAAAAACCCAAACAACAAGTGATTCCAGCTGAGGCTTTGTCAGCATGAGAGGAGCCAAAGGATTTATCCCATGTGTCATGTAGACTATTACCCTCAATGGGTGCATCTCATTGTCTGATCCATGCAGGCCTGAGGTACCTAACCCAGCCTCTGGCTGAGGAGAGAGAATCCTTCAGGGCCTTCCTCAGGAGCATCTGCTGACAGTGTAACTCCCTGTCTTTCCCACAGGACACTTCAGTAGGTTCAGTGTGATTTTCAGCTCTAGGATCTTGGTTTGTGAGCTGAAGGTTGCATAGCAGTGTTAACTCTCGGACAATGGCTGAGCCACAGTCTTTGTTGGGCTGTTACTGATTAGGCTGTAATCTGTCTTTCTCCTTCCTGTTCCGCTCCGATGTTTGACTGAGCAATAACATTCCCTCATTCCAGGGGGTGGCTACAGCGCTAATAGATGGGTCGTGTATTCATAACCACAGTGCTGCCTCTTTACTCATTTTAATTACTGTAGCAGGCTGATACTTTGTCATAAATTGCCCAAAACCATAAAATCTCATCTTTTGGTATCCATGTAATGCATCTTAAATGGCAGTAACGTTATTTAGAGGGACAGCTGGCAGCATAAAGGAATACCAAATTTTTCTATGTGAGTATCTCAGCCTTTGTAAGGGAACCTGCTCTATGCTTCTCTAGATGTACTATAAGACCTGCAAAAGTGTACATGTGAATAATTTTACTTGCTGGTTGATGCTGTTGCTCTGTAATAGTCTGTCCCCTTATTCAGTTACGGAAAGTACTGTTGAATAGAGCTGAAAAAATTCTGTGTTGAAAGGAGTGTCCAAGCTCTATTTCCCTCAAACTTATAGGACCTGTACAAATGCTCTAGAAATGCCCATGGTCGTTGTGAAGTCTGTTGGGTGATGTGATGATTAAACTCACACAGCGGGCTATGTATTCCTAGTTTACCACAACTTTTGTCTCTGGGCATCAAACATCATTGTCTCCAGAGGCAGTTTACATTGAGAGTTACTGTTAGTGTTGAAATAGAGTTAACTAAGTTGTAGCGTGAACCAGATTTTTCTTCTCATGGCAAGACCATTCCAGCTTCAGATTTAAAACCCTTAGGCCCTGATCCAGTCTTTCCAGCACTTTTGCTGACAGCTGGAATAGGCTTTCAGTGCTTGCATATTGGCCTGCTACCTGCTAAGTCCTTGGCTCCTCTGCTTTCTGGCATCTTCTGCAATAGATTAGATGATACAAAAAAAGTCTTGGCTTCTAGTTGCAATTTCACATATGGTAAAGTGAGCTCANCCAAGAGCATATCTGGAAAATGGGAGCAGAAAATAGGAAAAACTGAAGCAAGTAGTGGAGATCTGAAAGTATTGAGGTCTTGATACAAGCATATGTCATCAAACAGAAAAACCTCTCCTAACCACCTTGGCAAACTCGCATAAGAAAGCACAATTCATGGGGCTTGTGGAAAAGATGAAGAATCTGGAATGTTAATGCTGTGAGCTAATTGGGAGGTATCTGTGCTGGGCTGATACAGAGGCAATAGCAGGAATGAGCTGAATTAGAACCCGTTAGTTAGCCAACACTTGTTTGAAACATTAAACTTGAGGGAAGCGCTAACAGCCAATAGGACAGGAAACATCTGTCGTGCTGGCACAGTCAGCACTGTAGCCGAAAAGGACCTTACCTTGCAGTCTCTGCTAGGGCAGGCTGAAGAATTTTAAGTTGAACTGTATAGCTAATGTTTTAGAGAGCATGTTCCAACTTTTTGCATCAATGGCAACTGCATGTTATTTTAAGCTCATCTTTGAACTAGAACTAACTTATTTCATCCTGAATATTTGGTGCGTGTTTGTTTTTTAAGCTATCCTGTTGGTAGATCGCTACTAAATGGCTTCCTTGCTCACACACATTTGCAGTTCATCTGTAGTCATCTGTCCATTCCTCTCTTTAAATATTGTATTCCTAAAGTCAGGAAGTGTCTTTTAAAGAGACTGAAAAAGCAGAATTGCTGCTGAAAGTCAGGCATGGAATGTACTGATACATCAAAGTACAATAACCACAGTGAGTCCAAGTTCATCATCAGTTCTACTCTGTGGGGTAGTAATAAAATGAACTTGCTTGTTAAGACTGTGAGCAAGTGGGATCACCAGATCGCTTTACACCAGCTCACCAAATGATTATCTCAGCTTGATACATAATAACCACTCAGTTCACAGCATCTGTAAGGACACACATGTTTTTGACAGAACCTATAACAGACACGTATCTGCCTTTGAGCCCACTCAGTTTCCTTTTCTCATGTAACGGCTGCTGCTGTGTTATACTGCACAATTGTCTTGATGGAGCAAATGTAACAAAATTAGCATCAAGATATGATGTAGAAGAACAAAATAACTTTTCAGATTATGAACGTTAAGGAGCTGACAAAGGCTCCCTAACAAACATCTCTGCTATGCAGCTTTGTTTACATGGTTCATTTAATGGGCAAATGATTAACTAGCAGCGTGTATCAAAAACCTCTTTTAGTTTGGCTTGCTTCTACTAGTTTTCTAGTAATTTAGGAAAGTGCTCCTAGCCAGTCTGCAAGGCTGAGAGAACAAACCCATGAGACTTCAGAGGTACAAGCAAGTTCCTAGTAGCTGTAAATAAGAAATGTATTATAATGTCTTCACATTAGGTTGTATTTAGAGTTCCAAATATAACCCTCTGTGGGAGAAGTGCTCCTGCTATGCATCTCCCCAGGGACACCAGGCTCTTCCAAGGTCACGCAGTGCTTTCAGTCTTGCTCTGCAGGGCTTTTTCCTTACTGACATGCCATGTCAGCACACTTTCCACAGTAGAGCTCTACATGCACCAAGGAAGAGGTTTTGCTTCTGCACTGTGCCGCATGGAGTTGGATGCTTTAATGTTCCCAGTACGTTGGCATACTTCAGATTGGTCTCTGAGACCATTTTGATTTATGCCTTGCTCTTGAATGCAAAGATCAAACAGCAGTGAAGACCAGCTGGGCAATTCCTTTGAAGAGGAGGGTGCTCAGCTCCTGATGAGGCTCAAGACAGGTGAATCTGGTTGTGGATATGCACCAACACTCCCTTTGGGGAGGAACTGGGTATCTGTGCAGCTGGGGCAGAGGACCACTGGGGTCCATCTAGCAGATGGCTTCTGGTATAACTACATTAGTTGATGTGTCTGCAATGTGGGTGCAGGCAGAAACAAGCTGCCTGTTGTTACTGTAGCATGTCCACCAAATGTCCTAGCAACATATACCCCATGTGACAGGAGCTGAGAGGTAAGGGACAGCCTTCTCAATCTTTTCTAGTAAGTCTGCCCCTGGTATGGAACTGCCTAGATTCTGTGGCTGCAATGAATTTGTGCTTGGATTGAAATGAACCTTTAACCTTTACAAAAGAATTGGGTAAAGGAAGCAAAAGCTTTTTGATCCATAAACTCACTTATGCTGAAATCAATACCTACATTTCCTGGAACCCCTTGGCAATGATGCTGGGGGGTTTCTTGAAATTGAATCTCATCGGCCTCAATATTTGGTTTTGCTGGAATAGTATTACATACGTGCATCCTGGGACCGTGACATCTTACTAATGAAAAAGTTAAATCAGACTGATGCTTTTGAACCAGCGTTTTTATCAGCAAGCTTTTGCTACAGCATTGGTATATGCAGGATGGTTTTTATTACTTTCATTGAGAAGGATGGGCTGAAGTCCAGTGATTTGTGAGACTTTAGCATAACTTTTGCATGCAAATATCTTAAAATGGAGGAATTGTTCTTGAAGCTCTTGAAAGCTGGAACTGCCTGAGATTGCCTTAAAATTAAGTTTGTACCCCACTTCAGCAGTAGCACAACGAGCTGTTTCTGTTACCTGGCAAATGTTGGTTGTTCTGAACAAGTGACACGAGCACCTGAGAATTAGTAACGTTTTGGTAGTTACGGAGAAACAAAATTTTGCCCCTGCAAATTGTTGTTTGAAATGAATGGCTAATTGCTGGGACTTCATCAAGTAGGTAAAAGAAGTGCTGGCACTGGTAACACTAAAGTTGCATGATTAAGTGCTGTACGTTTTCCCAGTGTGAGAACTCTCTCTGTTTGATGCATCTGACGCTGTATTGAAACCAGTAAGGAGCCGTTAGGGAACAGGATGTGTTTAACAGGTCACCCAGTAAGTTGCTGTTCCCTGCAAAGACTTAATGACAGGAGACAGTTTCTTTTTGTTGCATGGGCTCACACAAGGTATCTGAATTTTTGCAGTATACTGTGGTGCAACTTTGTGAAATGAGTTCTGAGAGTCTGTATAATTAAACTGTTGAGAGCTGTAAAGCTGCTAAGTTAAAGTGCAAGGTGTACTGTAAAGGAGGATCTGTAAAGTTGCTGGAATACAACTTTGCTACAAATTTCTAGAAGTTTTTTGAAGTCTTATGCAAAGTGGTTTCATATTTGGAAACTTTCATTGTTTGGAGTTGATAGCAGCATCCTTAAAATATGGGTCTGTCCTCTCTTGATACAACCTCTTCACTCATGTTTATCCAGTGGAAGTTGAAACTGTTAAGCAAGATGGGGATTTGAGATGGTTTATTGTGCATCAGAAGCAAAAGCAGCTAACACTAAACAGTAAGTGTTAATTTATAATGTGATACATCACAAAGTATTTAAGGCTTTGTCATGAATTGCTTTCTATATGGACTGTATCTGCACCCAGTGGAGGTGTCTGACATGGAAAAATGGTGGGGGGAATGAGGTAGATCTTTCCTGGCCTGTGAGTGTGGATCTGCAGGGGAAGGCTGTGGCTCTCAACTGCACAGCAAGCAAGGGAGAGGAGGACTCCTGGTTCCAGTACTCCAATATAAACTCATTCAGAGCTTGTTCAGGGCTTTACACAGCGAGAAAAAACCAAATCATTGGTACCTATACAGTGACACTTTATTGCCTTTAGGAATTGGGTTTTTCCACCTTTACCTGCCACCAGAGTAGTAAATCCCAAGTTTCCAGTAAGTGAGCACGTGGACTAGGACGCAATGTGAGTGTGTTATTCTGAATCTGGCCACTAAATGTTTCAGAGGTTTCAGATAAAAGGCAGCACGTAAGTAGTTAGGCTGCCTTGTTTTTCCTGAGTCACAGAACTGGAATAACAGGACATTTTTGTCACCATTCGTTGAGCTGCTCATTTGCATGCAGAATTCATTTGCATGCCATTGACATTTGCGGGAGAGTGCTGGGAAGCGTCTGGGAGGATCTGCACCTGATGCAGAACAGATCTCTGGCTGCAGTTAGATGAGAACAAAATTAGTTTGGCTTGTGGGAAAAACTGACAAACTTGGCTTCATAAAAATGTCTCCATTGTACATTTTTGTTTGGAAAGGTGCAGCAGTGCTGTGTAGGTAAGGCATAGATGTTAGGTATTGGTAAGAAGGAGAATTGCATTGCAGACCACCTTTTGGGGTGTGTCGCTACCTTCAGCCTTCAGGAAGTTCTTGGGGATTCAGTTTTCCACCTTCAAAACACTTTTCTGGTTTGTCAAAAGACTCTGTAGAGTCCAAAGTTCTGTTCCTTACTGTGCTGACCTGGTTTGTGATCTTGTGTGAAAGAGACTTTATCAAAGATTGCCTGTGAATGCTTTCTGGGGTTCTGAAATACACAAGCTACACACTTGTCAGCAAAATGTTCCTTTGGTTTAATAAGTACAGGAGCCAGGAAAATTTGTCTGGTGTGTTTACCAGGACCAAACAGTCTGGTGTAATGAGTATTCAAGGTAGTGAACCGTGGCTGGAGTGAAGCAAATGTGTGTGGACACCCTCAAAGCTGCTCTTTTGCTTGGGCTGAATGTTAATGACACGTCTGTGTTTCATGATGGATTCATTCAGACATTAAGTCACTGGAAAAAACACTCTCTCAAAAATATGCACGTGTTCCTGCTGACTTGGAGTCTCATAATAACAGCATGCTAACAAGAAAAAAAGTTGTAGTTACTTTGTGATCTTAAAAATCAAATGTTGCTAGAATATGTCCTGGATTCTGATTGAGCACGTGGTCGTTTCAGCCTGTCCTTACAAGCCTCGACACTCAGCTTCTCTGTGGCTCAGTTAAAGACCGGGAACTGTGATGTCTGTGAATGAAGGAGGCAGCCCCTTAGCCATATAACCAAGGAGGACTTGGAGCAGCTGGTCAAGTTGAACTAGAGAGAGGATGTTCGTTGAATTACTGTCTGTTAAATCATTCTTCTAAAAATATTTTTCGAAGAAGGCAGCAGGGTGATGGTGGTGAAATCATTTACTTACTTATTCCTACAATTGTTTTAATTTCTAGGCTGGCACTGAAATTTTATCCAGTCTTAATTAGTGAAAGACTACTGTCTGAGCAAACAGAGGAGCACCTTTTGGGACTGTACCTGTGGTGAATATATTAAGGCATTTTCAACACCGCTAAGCAATAAAAGTAATCCCTCAGCTCGTGCAGTTGTGATGTGAGTGCTCTTGGCAAGGAACAGCCAGTTTTAGATTTGAGGACCCTTTCTGTGTGATTTAGGTCAGCTTTTACTTGATCTTTCTGTACCTCAGGTACATCTGTTGACGAGGCTGATTGCTTTCCTACATTTGTTGGTTTGGTTGCTCTGTAAGGATCATACATTCTTCCAGACAAAGCTGTTTCCTTCCTGCTCGTTATATGTGGAGCACCTGGCACAGTATCTGCTGCTGTAATATAGTGCTCACTCCTGTTAATAGCTATAACGAATTCCCATTCACATGAGCAGGATCTGGGCCTCAGGAAAACCAGGGAAAAGGCTTGACTAGGTGAGGTGGAGGGTGTGTGGATCTGGTGCTACTGTCACCCAGAGAAACATTAAGTGTCTGCAGCATGAAGCAGGGATGGGCATTGTGTAGGAATGCACGATGGGTACGTTGGTGTTATTTTTTATATGAGGAAGTTTCAGATTCAGGATGAGCTTTAAATTCTACATTTAGATCAGGTACCCAAAATGGTTTATTTATGTTGCACATAGTAGTTGTACAATGACAGTTTAATGGAGCTCAGGTTAACGTGTGAGTGAGGGAGGCAGGAATAGATCTATTGAAAAATTTCTCTCCCTTGTTACAGACATCCTGGCCATGTGACCAGTGGCTGGCATCTCCTATATAGGCAATACTTACTTATAGTTTAAATATAAACAACACCCCTTAGTAAGATGCTCTCTGTTAAGAAATGCATAGCAAAATGCTTAAGCAAGGAACTGATAAATGCATCACAAAATAGTGGCTTGCCATTTTCTCCCTGCAATTCTTCTTAAATGTGAATACATCTTTATATGCAGGAATATGTAAGCTCATGTGCTGTTTTGAGCATGTGGATGATACACACCAGCTATACAAATCAATTAAAACCTAACTGCTCTGGTAGTATCAAGCTTGAAGGTTAATTTGCAGCAGAAGCTGCAGCTAAGTGAACACTGAAAGGAATATTGGTTTCCACTTTCTCCTTCAGTGAGTGCTAAAAGGAACATGGACCCCCTCAAGCCTGACACTACATAAAATTGTTACTAGGCTGTGTATTCCAAATTCTGTGCCTTTTGGGATCCACTCCTTTAGATATAAGCATACAAAGCCAAACGTTGGAAGGGTCTGATTGGTGCTAGTTTACATTAGCTAAGGGGACACAGCAGTGCCCTACCCCGCATGAGTCCTGCTATGAAGCAGTTAGCGTCAGCTCCTGTATTGATGTGGTGACCAACAACTTTTTCCCCCTACAGTGAAAGTGAAATGTAGTTCATGGTTACCCTAAAGTTGCTTCTGAAAAACTTTTCACAAGGGAGTTTGCTTAAGTTTGAAAGATATCCAGGCCCTTAGAAATGGCAGGGAAATCCCTCATTGTGTTTGAAAAATCCCATTTGGTGCTTTTGACTTCCATGGGAATAGAGCTTGTTTCTGGTTTTGGGAAGTCCCATGGGTACTTATACGCATCTTTCTGTACTTAAAATTCTGGCTGCTGACAGTTTTGAAAGCGTCATCTGATGGCTAGCAAAATGAAGAGCTGATTTGTGTTTCTGTCCTGGATTTCAGTGACTGGCAATATGATCCTGTCTACAAGGTGTTACGTGCTCTTTTGTTTAGCGTGAAGACTACCTCCTGGCAAATGCCAATGGATTGATTTGTTACTTATTTTGCATTTACGATACTTCTTCCTCTGTGTTGTACGGTGTGTCAGCTGCGTGGGACAGAGGATTTCTGTGCCTGGAAGTTAGAGGCATACAATGGCAAACAGCGATGATGTATGTGGTTCCTACTGCACTGAGCAAATTTTCACTGAAACAGAGTCTGACCTTTAGAGCTGACAGCACTGTATTTAATATGCTTGTAATTCATTTGAAGGCTTCACTGATTTTTTTTTTGTTGTTGAGCTCTTAATATCTGATGCATTCCCATTAAGAAGCAATTCTGCCAAAAGCAATCCAAATCACAGCTGAAAAGGAAAAGATGTGGAGAGTCAAATGCCTCACCTCCTCTTCGCTGTCCACAGAATATCTGTATGAATGGAGATACCAGATATCTCCCTAGGCAGAAAGGTTAGTGATTTTTAGAAAGTGTATCAGCCAGCTTGCACATGTGAAAAGTTTTCTGAGAGTCAAGTAAATGACTAGAAATGCTGGGTGAATTTACCTTATGAAGTGTTGGTAGTTGGATTTTTGTGAATAATTGTCAGTTTCCCAACTTCGTTTTGCTGGATGACTTGAGTAATTTATGAAGGTTATGGAGTAATTTGTTCACTGAGAACTGCCAAGAAGCAGCAGGCATGGCTGTTTGTCTTGCTGCAGTGGGACTCTGCAAGAATAAGCAGCCAAGACAGGACAGACAACTGCAGGTGACCCTGGCTGCTCGGCGAAAGAGCTCAGATGGTTTTTAGTCCTCTGGACAAAGTTTGCTTGTCGCAGTTCCAGACCCAGGACTGCTTTGAGATGGCAAAGCTTCTGTAGGAAGTAGAAAGTCACGAACCCTGCAAATGGAGACGAAGGCATCACCGGATCTCCTGCTACCTTTTGTAACAGGGAAGGTCCAGAGGCCTTGGAGCAAAACAGAAGAGGTTTTATGTCTGTGTTGTATTTTACCAAATGCCCATCCAGCCTATTATTCTTCCTGGCTTTTTCGCTAAGATTGTCTTGTCTGTTCTTGTCTATTACCTGATAGGTCTTTGCTATGAACACTGGCTATTAAATAGCTCTGTGGAGCTGAGCTGCAGCCTGTGGGCTTCCTCTATCAAAAGGAACCAAAAGCCCTCAGCAATCCATCACAGTAAAGTAACATAGGAGAACAGGGTGAACAAGGCAGGGGAAAAACACTACTTTCCTGGATATACTCTCATCCTCCAGCAGTTTGCAGCTAAGGTATTTCCTAAACCAAAGTTGTTATCCTTGTGGTTAGCTCTTGATGGAGTCTAATAGACATCTTAACAAGACTGTTCATTCTCTTTGAGAAGCTAGGGATATGCATGGTAATTAAGAACAATTTATTTCTCTGGCTTTCTCTCTGGATCACTGTGGATTGCTGAGCTGCAGCGCTCAGGGACGGCTGGGTTTCAGAGGCTGACAGGAGTGAGCTTGAAGGTGAATTGTACCAAGCATCTGCTGGAGACTGCCAAAGACCAGAACCGTCCGTGGGAGCTGCCTGTAAAACAACGGCTGACCTGCCGGGCAGCGCTGTGAAGGCTGCAGTCACAAGGGCTGTTTGCAGCACAGCTGCCTGTTTATAAAACTACATGTGGCGCTCGGCCAGAAATGAGCAGTGGTACGTGAGACAGGGAGAGTGTGTGGGGACTGACACCGTAGGCAAACCAGAAGCTAGAAACGGGAGTCTGGAGTGTCTGTTACCTGGATAGAAAACTCAGAACTGCTGCGGAGCCAATGGGCCCCACATCATGCAGCACTGCTGACTGAAGTGAGAGAGTTATTTGGCTTCAGAGATGAGTAAGTCCGTATGAACACAGAAAAATAGTGCTGGAAATGAAACTTCTGCCAAATTCAAAATTAGCAACTGAGAGTGACAATTGTTAGCAGATGTCAGATTTCTATTTATTTTCTTGTTTTCTGGAATGTTTATAGGTTTCATTTTCATCTTTTTTTGGTGGTGTTAGTCTTTCAACTTCTGTTATGTGAGGTGCAGAGAATTTGTATACCATCTCTTTAAAATGGCCACATTGAGGCATCTGGGTGAGGCTGTATATGATAAGGAAAATTCTGTGCATGTTTAGTGCTGCTGTGGATCTTGTTTGTTTATAGACTGCAATGTTATTAAACAACCCTGGTGATGGGTGGAATAACCAGTCTACCCTCTCTGGGCTAGTGTTGACCAATACTGCAAACCTAGCTAATTTGCAGAGCCTGCTGATAAAATTAACATACTTCAAAACATAAGTAGCTGTAAGACAAGAAGTCTGGGCCCTAGCAAGGCAATGGCAAAACCGTTCCACTTCCCTGGAGAAGAAGAGCGAGGACCTTGCAAATTCAGCCTGCCACTGAACCTCTGCAGCTCTGGAGCCATCATCTGTGTCATGACTGCCAGAACCGTGGGCCTCTCTGACGATTCTCCATACATGCAAAAAAAGCATGAAGGGAAAAGGAAGAGCTATATAACTTTGTTTCCAAGATAGTCCTTTTTCTCATGGCTGCTGACACTGGTTTTGATCCAATGAACACTGCAGAAATCCATGTTAGCAGCTGTTTTCCCTATCAAAGCATTTTCCTTGCATGAGAGTGTCAGCTGGCTGAAAACTGTCTTCGACCATTTGACTTTCCACGGTGGGGGTGTTACTTTTACCACCAGTAAAATACAAGAGCCTTTGGATGTGCTATTACCTGGCTGGTTTACACATCCTGGTGAAATTTCCAACTGCTTTTTTTGTGACTGTCAGCTTAATTTAAATCTCCTAATTTTTCTGTGCAGGGAAATGAGCGATGCAAGCTGAACGGTGGATTTTCAATGTGTTTTTTCCCCAAAACGGCATACAATTCATGTGCTGAGTGGGGGAAGGGGGAATGGGACAGGACAGGATCAGACATGAGCTTACTTCTCTGTAGTTTCAAAGGAAACTTTCCATTTGTTCTCAACCTATGTCCAGCTTGTGTAGGCAGCTAGACTCTTGGCAAGGACTTAGCGTCCTTCTGCATTTCAAGAGTCTTGAGAATTTTTCTTCTTGACTCTCTGGTTTTGTTCCATTTTAGAAACACACAGAAGAGGGCAAAACCGAAGTTCAACAGTCTGCTTCCAGAGCATAGAAAGGCAGACTGGAGAGGAGTGTATTCTGGGAGGCCAGAAACATAGATCCTATCCCCATATCTGTCATTTGATGTCTAACTGAAAGCAAATCACTTTAGGTCTTCTGTATTTTCATTCTTTTTTTTTTTTCCTCCTTGCCCATGGTGTCTGAAGTACAGCACCCAGCACAACAGAAAGTAGAGGCCTGGGTGGGGCTGCCATTACTGGCAGTCGTGTTGGCAGTGTCTCTCTGGTGTCCTGGCTGTGTGACATCTGCTGTTCCTTACCCATTCGTATTTGGCAGTGGCAGCTTGGTTTTCTTACACATATTGTCTGATCAAAAAAGGTGAATTCAGTGACCTGGAAAGTTCTAGGATAGTGACTATTTTGGCCAGCATCCTGGACTCTGCTAACTCTGTTTCGCCTTCCTGTGCTGGTTAAATTCCTCAGGCTTAAACTGTCATTCATGTACTTTTTGAGATCTTAGTTCTCTACCAGATAAAAGGTGTTGCAAAAATCTCATAGATACAAAGGTGTTACTGAATGTAAGCCCAGATAACCTCTGTATTACAAGCCTTACCGTGTGTTTGCCATTGCTGCGGAGTATAGGGAGAACAAGTGGTATAGAAGATATGTAATCTCTTTATGAAAAAATAATGAAGTACTTCAGAATGCTCCTTTGGTTTGGTGAGCACTGAGACAGAATGGTGGCACTAACATTTGACAAATACGTTCTTTCGTCTTGATGGGTGAAATCGTATCTCCAGGAAACACAGGAGAAGATTTGTCAGACTTAACTGAGAAAATTGCTCACCTTCTGATTCAAATCTTCTTGCAAAAAAAGAAATTTAGTTTTGAGGCTGCAGTCTGCTGTCTGCACCTATTGCTTAGCCTGCCTATTCGGTCTCTAATATCTTGCAGAGACTGGAAGATAGGCACACATTTTTCAGTGCCCAGGTACTCAGAAGCATGTCTTCATTCCAGTGCTGGCATTCCCACAGCCATAGGCAGGGGTGCCATTGCCTAGCACTGCCTGCACCTGCCTGCTGCAGAATGGCATCTTCCGTCTCTGCTGTCAGACTGCTCTGCCTAGTTGGCTCCGATGGTTCCAGAGGCCTCCAATGAGTTCCCTCAGATGGACTTTGTCCAGGGATTCAGAGTTAATTTGAATTTACCACCTCCACTCCCAGAAGTTAGATTATTTTAGGAGTCTATATGGATGTGTGATAATTCTCGTGCATTTGCCTCAGCAGGGTCTAAGGCTGCTGTGCTCTATTTTCCATCTTTGCAACTGTGGCTACAATTTATGTCATAAAGCCATCTGCTAATTTTTTCCAATGGTGACTTTTTTTTTTTGCCCAAAGGTTATGGACTACACTGCTGCTCACTGTTTACTTAGAGGAAGAATGTAGTCACATATGTTCACATATATAAACCATAACTGGTCTGATACTGTACTGTGTACAACACTTTTTTTTAAATAACTTAAACCAGACCAGCACATGTAGCTTCAAAAGTTGTGTGTACAAGGAAAAAGGAGAAAAAAGCTGAATTTATAAAGTTACCAAGTACTGTGGATATTCTAAAGCAAATAAACTTGTTTGAAGTTTCTGCTCAGTCAGGACGTGGCTAATTGATAAAGGTGAAACCCTGTTGTAAACACTTGGAAATATGGTTGTACTGACAGGAGATCCCCTGGTACAGTGCAACTGAAGTGTATGCAGTGCCAGTATTTCTAAGCAAGGCAGGAATGGCTTGGTAAAATCCTGCTTAGTTGGTGATTTTTGAAGAAAAAAGGTCAGAAACTTTTGGTGGTCATCTTATAAGAGGTCTTTAGTGCCTTAAGATAACTTCAATACTTTGCTGAATGGGCTCTGTGTATTTCTGCCAGAGGAGGCATGCCTTTCAAATTAGAGTGAAGCACACCGGTTAGTAATTTCTGAGGTCCAGTTATGACAGCTCTGCTCAAAGGCTGAGGAGCACATGACACTTCCAGCTATCCACTCCCACTCCAGGACTGTCAAGTAGTTTGACTAGTGTGGTTCCAGGGATCTGGCAGAAGCTTCTTTTCTGTAAAAATTTCCTAGAGTGATTGCTGCAGCTTTTAGTTCAAATTGCAAGACATGAGAGGGACTGCAGAAAAACATCAGGTTATGGATAAGACAGTGAGCAGAGATGTGGAGGAAAGTAAGCCATGAAACAGTGTAAAGGAGTAACATGAACTAAACATGGGAAGTAACATGGGAAGAAAACAGCTCGTCAACAAAATTTGGTGTTGATTTATCAGAGCCTGACCTGCATCCCAACTGTGGTTTGGTCCATGCATTATGTAACGCTCAGGGGACATAAACCACACAGCCCCAGGATCCACGTGGTTCTTGTGAAAGCTTCTGAAATGTCTGGTTCCTCTCCTGGTAATTCACAAATGGTCTGCACATGCAGACCTTGCTGCTTACATCATAGTATTGTCATGTGAACTCTTCTTATTTTGCTGCCTAAAGTACATTAATTCATCTTTAAGAATAATGAATGAGGGTTACAGGAGCAATTGGGAGACCAAATACAGGTCAGTAATTTTCTGTTTCTGTTTTTCCAAGGCTTGTAGAAGCAGTATGTGGATAGAGTTATGCTAGCTGTGTGTGTGCATACAGTGTGTCAGTGGCTGTAGAAGTATAAGAAAAGATACTCATACACAGAATGCATGTCACTAGGACCTTGTACCCTGGAATTATGTACATTTCCTGCTAAACATTTATCTAAATGTATCTGTATTTACTTAGATGGCTTACTGTGCCCTTTGAATCGATGGGGCCGCATTTGGGATTGTTTCTCTGACTATTATGTCCTAGCCAGGAACCCTAGCTCATTAAAGAAATGCACTAAAGAGAAATGAACACGTCCTCTGAGTACTCACCTTCCTCTGGATTGATGGCTTGTGTTGTTGATAGTGAACTGGTACATGAGGACAGAGGATGACCAGTTAAAATCCAATTGGAGTAACTGATAAGGCTCAAGACTGCTGGTTTTGAGTGACAGCATCACTTAATGAGAAGCACAGAGGAGTCCATTGTTGGACTGGAACTGTGCAAAGAAGATTGCTGGGTGATGTGCACTGCCTTTCTTCTGTGGGGTAGCTGTGAACAGACCGAACTTAAGACTTTATTTGCTTGTTCTGAAGACCCAAGAACAGGACGTGTAACTAGCATAGGATTCTTAAAAACAGCAAAGAAGAATGTGTCCTCCAGATAACTCTCAAAACTCGATGAAGGACAAAGGGCCCTTTTACATACCAAGGCACAAAGTATTGAATTTCAAGGAGAACAGTCTCTGCCATAGCTGCTGTCACAGACCTGTGCTGTAGTACTCTATAAGATACTAGGTTATTTTATCCTTCTGATGTATGCACTGTGCTTTCCTCCAGTGTGTTTATTTTAAGTTGTCCGTCACAGAGAATTCCTTGTGCCCGAGTAAAATAGGTTGAGGCTCCTTCAGAGCTCTTGGCTATCTCTCTGGCCATAAGGGAATTCACTGAGAAATTAGGCCCATCATGCCTGAACCACTCTTTCGCTGATCCCAGGACTTTTCCTCTGGATGCTGTGCTTGGGAGAAATGTTCTTTTGCTGTTTTCTAAGGGATTCAGGGAGGATTTCAAACTGAATACTTTTCTTATTAAAAAAAATAAAAACACACATGGAAAACACTTTCCTCACTCTGCTGTGAATAATATGACAGTGAGTGTAGCAAGAAATATGTGTCCATTTAGGGAAGTAAAAAAGAAGGGCACTTAGCAGGAATCCATTTGGGCTTATAAGAATATAGAAGGAATTTCTGCTGTGAAACAGCAGTAATAGTGCTGACAGAGGCGGGCTGACTTTTGCCATGTGATTACATTACTCTATAAAATTTCCTTCACAACTGTATGCAATATGATGCTGCAAAATCAATCCTTCAGTTTCTGTATGCAATGCACTTCACAGCATTTAAAAATGCAGAAGATTGTGTGAACTAGGGAATAACATTAAGTCAGTAGAAAACTAAACCAAGTGTTATCCAAAGTCCACTGAATTCAATAGCATGATTTCTATTAGGCCCAAAGTACCAACTTTATAGATGATTGACATGTTAATTTTCTTACTGACTTTCTAATGAGGCACTAGATTTTTCCCAGTAATGCTGAAAACTAACTTCATTCTTTTGCTCACGAGGGGGAAGGAAGAACCTCAGGTTACATGTTTGATTTCTGTGTGCATAATGCCACAGAGTCACTTGAAATTACTAAATATTTTCCATAGGAAAAAGTGCCATTCACTTGCTTAGAAAGCAAGGCAATTTTAAAGATAATTTATCAGCTGTCAAGTCTAAAGGAAAAAAACCCACAAATGATGTTAGTGAAAACAAATAGTGGATGAAGAACACTTCAGAAGCGTAACATTCCCATTCCACATCATGAGCTATAGTTGGAAAAGGCTGTTAAAACAAATCTGACTTCTGTAAATGTAAACCAGCCATCTCATGACAGATTTTTTTCAACTGCAGTTTGTAATCTAATCTTGGGCCCAGTTAGAGGACTGATTTAGTAGTAATGTAACCAAGGTTACACCGTATGTGTAGTCGCTAGATCCACAGTAATCTGTGCTACATAATACAATGTGGATTACTGCAAGTTTAGCAACTACAAGGAATCTGGCTTAAAATAGAAGTGTGAGCATTGTTTGATACTGGTTTGGGTATGAGTATCTGTGACCTTTGCAACAGTTTTGCTGGAGGAGAGTCAATTGTTTGGCTACTGTAAATGTTCCACATTCCAAACCCGTCAGTGCATCTGCATTCTTCTGCACAAACTGATGCTTTCTCTAAGAGGAGATCATATTCTCTTATCCTAATACATGCAGAAGCATGTAAATCAGTTTATTAAGGGGAATAGGCTCATGAAGAAACTGTTGGATTACATCCTGTAAAATTAACATCAGCTTAACTGGAAGAAATATCGTTGTTTTCTAAAATGGATACTTAGCAATAGACTGTGATATTCATATTTGGGCAGCTGCAGTGGAAGGTGCTGAGAATTGAATTCTGCTCGTATTAGTGGGATTTTTACTTGCTCAGCACACAAATCTGCCAGGTCATGCAGAAAAATGAGTGTTTAACTTTCAAGAAAACAAGAGCTGGGCCCTTTTAGTCAGTGTAACTCCTTAAGGTTCAGTTCACTCTCCTCATATCATAGGCAACTACTTAACGTTTCTACTTGCTCAGGCTTCAGCCTTGTAGAAAAAAGCCAACAAGAATAAAGAATATGTGTAGGATTCAGTCTGTAGAAACAGAGGTGGATTGTCCAGAATGTGCGTGATGCTGGGAGTGATGGTGTTTATCAGCAGTCTGTCCCTGCAATGGCCTTTATTTGTAAGATGGAGGTCTGTGGTATATTTGCTGGCATCTCCCCTGACTGGGTAGGGATCCTGCACTACTTGTGTGTTTAGAGAGGTTGTGTACTTTCCCACAGGCTTTTTCATACTGATCAAAGGTATCGGTGTGGTGTCAGATCTGCCCGGTAGCATCAGATCTACAGTTCAAAGTCTGGTGTGACAGCAACTTTTACTCATTTCAAGAATAAGAAAATGCATTTTGCTAATTAAGGAGAGCCTGCTCTTTACCTGTGTGTGTGTTCTCCCATTACCCCTTCCCTCTCAGCAGTTTTAATGCCCAAACATTACACTGTGAATAGCTTCCATCTGTGCTGTAGGAATCTTGGAGCAGCAGGTCATGAAGGTATTGTCTATTCTCTTCCACCAGCATTACTCACAGTGTAGAGTCATTTCCCATTTGCATAAAATAACGTGGAATTCTACAGGAAGTACCAGGTGTCTTATGCTACTGTAAATTGTAGCCTCTGATCCTGAGTTGGATATCTGGAGCAAGGACATGGTGGGAGTTTGAGAAACAGCGAGCAACGGATAGTCTGTTTGATAGTCAAAGAAAAGTACCCCTGATTCTGTCATCAAAGGAAGGCACTTTGTGTGTGTAAGCAGCCCTTCCATCAGTGAAGAGTCCTATGACTGACTTCTTGCAAGGCTGATCCCTTCCATGCAATTGTTCATAGAGAAATTTCAGTGGGGTTTAATTTCCCTTGTCTAAGGAATATTTTGGACTACTACTTTTTGCTTGATCACTTAAAAGTCATCAAGAGTGTCTTTGTGGTGTTGAGTAACCTAAGTTGGTGCTCTTTTTCTACCTGCACATTATGTGTTGTGTTGCAATGAAGGCAAAACCAATGTCCCACAAATGCAAACTGAAGTACTGCAGTACAGTAAAAACCTTGTTGAAAAGGCACTAAAACATTTTTTATGCCTCTCTTTTCTGTTCCAAAATCTCATTACCCAATAGGACATGTAGAAAATATCCCACCGAGCTATGGTTAGCCCACCCATTGTGCCCTGGCCTGACAGCACCAGTGGTTCAGTGAGCAGAGCAGTCAGCTATGAAATGCAAAGTTTTCTGGTTTGAGTTTGATCTGTGTTGACATGCAGGATGTGCCTGCTGTAAAGTCACCCACTGCTAAGCAGTTCCGCCAAGATGTTAACAAACATTGTGGCGTTCTTCCGTCAGCCAGGGACGTAGTGAATCCATCACTAGGACATGGAGTGTGTGGGAGGAGGGATCAAGGGGACCCTTTGTGACACAAATTGGCTGTACCAGAAAATAGGTGTACTGGTTATGGAATGATGAGAGTTGTTCGAGTATGAGATTAGCACAATCATTCATATAACGTCATCTTTTCCATCTATAATAGATTGCAATTATGAAATATTATCATTTTAAATTAGATATATTTACATATAAAATTCATTTGGCTCATCCTGTAAGTACCTCTCCAGGCTTATCTGCATATTCCATTATAATTCATAGTTTTCTACAAAGGTAGCCTCAAACTAATCAGTGCTTTACAAGCTAATCAGTTCATACTCTCAAAGTGGCATAATGCAAGTAATTATGCTTTAATTCAACTTCCAAACAAGGAGGAGGAAAAATAAGATTGATCAAAAAGAGGCTTATTGTGAACTCATGAATTGATAATCATGACTCAGGGAGGACACTGGGATGATATGGCTAAATCTCTTCCCTGTAATGGTTTCATGGAGCATGGTAGAAAAATAAGCACATGTACTCCTGGGTTATATTGATCCAGACAGCACCCAAGAACCTGTTATCTCCATCATCCTCTCCTAATCAAATCTGTTATCACTTCTCTGTTGTCCGGGGTTTTGGCAAAAAGGTTTTCTCTCTGACACTCTTGTTATTAAATACATATGTCCTGGTTTTCTGTATATTATATATGCATTTGAGTGAAAGGACAGGCTTTTTCCCTAGACATGTGTAATTGTGACAGTCTTGAAAATACACGGGGGATTCCCAAGTCCGGTTCTTCCCTGCGTTCCTGAATCACAGTAAACAGATGGACAATAATTATCTAATATCTACAAAGGGATCCTCAAGAAAAGAGGATATAAGCACAAAATAGTTTTGCTAGAGAAGTAAGCTTGTATAGTAGGGCTTTGTTTTAGAAAAGTGGTTCTGTAGTTCAGCTGATGATTCAAAAAGACTGAAAGAGAAGAAACCTCTGTAACCTTGCCGGACAAGCCGGGGGAGAGGGAAACCTTTCAATGTAAAGGCAAGTAGTAAAAGTTCCGTTGTTCTGTCAAAAATGGACAATACAGTGTGAACTTTGTCAGAAACCACAAACCAAATAAACCTTGTTTCCCTGGAAAGTATAGCAATATGAAGCCAGATGTTCCATTTTATTTAGCACAGGTATGAATTATTTCTAACTTGCACACATTAGGCTGAGAAGGCAGTCCCTAATTCAATTTAAAGGGATTAGTAGTTTGAGATACCATTTCACCTCCTCCTTTGAATCTTCCACTCTGGCTTACTTTCCTCTCCCTTTTGTTGCCAAATATTTATCTGGGTAAAGAATAAACACTGCACCTCTTCCTTCTCAGCACTAAATAAAGCGTCACTGATGGCTCTGGATTATGTCATGCTATAAATGTTATTCCTTCAATTGGGTTATGGTAAAGAACTTTATTGCTTGCATTTCAAGGATATGAGCTTTGTTAAAGAGATATTTTATTAGTCTTTCTGTATATGTATTTTCTTCTACATGGGTGAGTTCATTGCTTTTCTGGAGATTGAAATAATAACTGGAGAATAATTCGTTTATTTATGTCTTAGGGTTTTATAATAGGCATATATTTAAGTAAAGTGCACATAAAACTGTGCAGTATTGGGTGCTGACAGATTCTTGAATTGGGGGAAGAAAATCCAGGCAGGTTCTGTTCTGCCTGTAGTAGTGCTTGCAACTCTGAGTAGTTGGAGTAAATGTAAGCACTGCAGTTGTGTTTTTTCTTTTTTTTTATGCCAGCTAAGCTTTGTTAAAGCACAGTACTAAAGTGCCTCATCTTCTAACCCGCATCTAACCCCAGCCAGCAGTCAAACACCCACACAGCTGCTCATTCACTCCCCTCACCAACTCCTTATGGTGGGGAGAAAATAGGAAGAACAAAATCAAGAAAGCTCTTGAGTTTTCAATAAACAGTTCATAGGTGTTGAAAAGAGAGGGGAAAAAAGCAAAGCAAAGGAGGTGGTGCACCATCTCCCACAGGCAGACAGATCCCCAGCCAGACTTGACGCAGCTGCTTTGGAAATTAAAAGCTCCAGCTTTTCTTCTACCCCAGCTTGCCTTGCTGAGCATGAGGGTGCGTGGTACGTAATTTGCCTTTGGCTTATCCAGGTCAGCCATCCCTGGTGTGTCCCCTCCCAGCCACTTGCCCACTGTCAACCTGCTGGCTGTGGGCTGTAGTGGGAAATGGAGAAGACCTTGACACTGTGCAAGCACAGCTCTGCAGCAGCCGAAACACTGGTGTGTTATCAGCACTGCTGTAGCCACAGATCCAAAACAGCACCCTGTGGGCTGCTGTGAGGAAAGTTAACTCCATCCCAGTCAGACCCAGCACAATCCCAAATCATACTACATTTTTTCACCCCCCTTTCTTCCTTTTTTTTTTTTTTTAATTTATCTTCACATATACTAGTTTACCAATTCCCATTTTCTTTGGGATCACTTTCTTGCTGTAGAGACATCAAATACTCAGTTTTTCTCAGGTGATTACCACATTTCATTGCTGCTGCAACTCCTTGGCCTAATCATTTGTCATGGTTTTATTTCTGTACCGTTTTCCGCTAACACACTGAGGTCCATATTTTCTTCTGCTACCCGCAGAACCTGTTTTGCTTAGCCTGGCTTTCTTCTTGGTACGTGTGGTAGCTCTTCACAGATCTTAAAAATTATTCATTTAGAGCTGGTAGATAAAGCTACTAACCCTTCTCGTTTTATTTAGTCCCCAAATGTCTTTTAAGTCTCTCTTATGATGGCTTGTCTAGCCAATATCTCCAAGTGATCTCTGTTAAGACAGACATCTGCCCCTGTCTTGGCAGATCATGGACTTGCAGACCCACTCTACACTGGTTGTAAAAATCATTGTTACATGATTCTAGGGCAATGCTGCATCCCCATTACAGTTTACTACCAGACAAGGTGTGTCTGGTTTTTTAACCAAATTGCTATGTATACTGCCTAGCTGCAGACTTTGTGTCACTGCATGTTTGCATATCCTTTGTATTTTTCTTGGGGCGTTTCTGAGAAACTTACTTCTGCCTTTACTGTTGTATTTCCCCACAACTGCAACCCACTTAATTCCTTCAGTTTCCCAATGTCTTTATTAAAATTGACAGCCTACATCCATCATCATCTTTGCACAGCAGTTTTCGGGCTACTGGTTTGAGCAGCTGGATGCCAATTTCACTCCCAAATTCACAGTGCTGAGGAGCTTTTGTAACCCTTATTTGTCCATGTGAACAACCCCAACCTTGCACTGACCTGCTCGTACTTATTACTCTTCTAAATTCTTCTTGCCCAGCTTCAGATGTTCCTTGTGGCCCTGGAATAATAGATGGCTGGTTCCTTCTTCTCAGATCAGTTACAATCTCCCCTACAGCTTTTCTGTCTTTCTTTTCATATTGTTAGGTTAAAAACATTATGTTTTGTTTTCACATGGAGTGAAGTTGGTCATACAGTTTGCCTCCTTCACCTCTATTAGCTGAAAGATACTGCAAGGACTTGTTAGATCAGCAGTACGGAAATCTTCTGATCTCTTTTCCTTTCCTTGGCATCTGTGGCTCATGACTCTTGAAACATTCCCTAGACTTCTCTCTGAGGAGAAAACATTTACAGTTGTTCCAAATTTCATCACCTTTATGAGAAAATGAAACACTCCAGGAACTTTTAAATGTTTAAAATCCAAAACTGCTAGTGGTATTATTCATGGGTTTTCAATATTCTGTTAAATGTGGAATGTGTGTTACACAATAGTCATCAATAGATGCCTATTATACCAGATGTAATTGGACAAAATAGCATAGAACAAGTCAAAGGTCATTGTAGAGGGGTGGTGAATCTCATGGCAGTGATAAGACAGACTGACAAGTTAATATATTTATATTAAACTGTAATGAAATCTTTTTCTTGATTGATTTAATGTTGTGGTGCTGTTTATACAGGTACTTTTTAAGGTATTCATATATAAAGTAGGTCACTAGTTTTTGTGACAACCGTACAAAGAACCTGAGCCTGGGGAAGCTGGGATAATAAAAAAAGAAAAGCTAAGAAAGAGACCTTTTAGTCTAAAAAAGAAAAAGCAAAGTGGCAATGGAAATATAAAAATTGTCCTAAGAGCAATGATAAGCTGTCCTTCCACCGGACATGGGGAAATTAGCAAGGAAAGAAAAGTTTGCTATGAGGAGAGGTTTTCTGACTATGCAGGCTTTGGAATGCTGGAGTATTCAACAAGGCTGCAGAAGTTCCCTCAGCAATGTTGCAGGCACTTGCCAGGATAGATGAGGTCTGCTCTGGGAGTTAGTTCTGCCTCCCATCTCTTCTCATGCTTGTATGTCTTCTAGTGCTACAGTACAGGCAAGGTTGTTCATGTTTTTGCTCTCACAGAAAGCTAATTTATCTTAATATTGTTAATGTCTAAGTAATAACAACAGCACAAAACTTCTGTCTTTCTAATTTTCTGGAGTTTTTCTGGATTTTTTTTTTTTTGACAGTTTAGGAATGTTTGGGGTTTTTTTTCCCTGTTCAGTTGAGTTTTTCCTGAAGGGTGTTACCCTTCACTCTCAGAATTTTATTGTGATTTTTGCAATATATTTTCTTCTTATTTTATTTTTCTTCAAGTTCCAGCTCCTTGGCAGCATACAACCAGGTGACATGTTGCTTCTGACTTTTCTAAGCCAGTAAAAAAAATTATTCACCATGGGAGTATTTGAATCGGAGCAAAGACTCAAAAAAACCCCTAAAAGGTGAACAAGTTCTTTTTGAAAGATACTATGGTTGAAAGACAATCTCATGATTTTGGGTAGACTTGAATGACAGTTTGAGGTGGGCAGTGCTGAGCCTGCCTAGACTGTGCAAAGGGATTTTAATGTATTCCCCCGTGTTTCAGATGGGAGAGCTGGCTGGCACACACATGACTTCTTGCTTTAGTTCCTGTGTAGCAAACAGGAAAAGTCTCTAGTTTGTTAAAGCAAAAGACAAGATTGTTAAGACAAGGATTTTGTAAATGGGGAGAGCTTTATAGTGATAGAAGTTGTTTTCACTGAAATCTCTGGGTACCAGCTTGCTGAGCACAGCTCTGTTTGGCTTTTTACATTATACTGTTTGTTTGCAGACTGCTGCCTGTCTAAGGAGCTTTCTCTATGGATAAATAGCAGCATTGGGTTAGAGCTACCTCTGCTATATTGAGGTTACACTTTATGGGGGAGAAACCCAGGAAAATAACGTATTTTTTGTATGTCTTGCAAATTACTATGAAATATTTCTGCCCTTCATATGAGGAAGATCCAAACCTGATAGATGCAGCTCTTTCCCTAGATTTTGAGCATGTAATAGTCAAAATTTCTTTTTTCTTTAATTCTGTGTGTATATATTTTAGGCTAATATAGAAAAGTATTTCTCTCCATTTACCTCCCACTCAGAGGAGTATTTTTTGGATTCATTTTACCGATTGCTTTAAAAACATCTATCTTCTCATTCACAGGAAGCTCTGAATCCCAGACTCTCTTGGCCTTTCAAACAAACCTGCATTCCAAGAAATAACGCAGGAGATAATTATTTAACATAATTCAGGAATTGGAGATAAAGTTCTCTCTCACTGAAGTCAGCTGCTTAAAAGGGGTTAGACTTGATGATCTGTGGAGCTGGGTTATTTCCTTTTCTAGGATTGAACCTAAGTTTTCCTTGTGAGCTTAGTTTACCTTAGGCTGAAATATTATAATGCTTGCATAAAACCTTGTTAAAGCTCTTTTGAAATTTGCGGAAGTAGAACGAGTAAGATCTCCAGAGTCTGGCCCAGAGTTTTTCCAGAATACACCTTTGAGTAAAGATGGTTTTTGTAAACCCAAAGAACATAATGCAGTCTAGGCTTGCCTTCTTTCCAACTTTGGCAGCCTCTGAGCAAAGTAAGCTAAGACTAAGAAAATGTCCTCCTCCCTCCAGCCTCTTTCAAACTTTAATGTTTCAGTTCTGCAAGGGACTCGGGAGCCTGGCCTTGATCCAGGCAACTATTTGGACTTTGGGAGTTGCCACCTATATGAAGTGACACACTCAAGTGCTTGTTCAAACCCTGAAAGATTAAGATCTTGATCCTGATAATTTCTACCATGCCAGAAGGATGCCCAAACTGCACGTTTCTGGAAACTGGGAGAGTTTTTAGTGAAGAAGCTTTCTCTACTGTCATGCTTTTTCTTAAGGATCAGTTACTGACTGTGACTGAGAGATGAGGCCCTGAGGTCAGACCTGTGATCTGACCCTGTACCACTGCTGTTAAGTTCAAATGCTCTTTTCTGGCTGAAATGTCACTTTCTCAGCTGACAGGAGGTGTGTCTCTTCATCTTTAAATTCTATAAATGAACATGCTTTCCTTTACCAAGCAAATAATATCTGAAAGCCACAAGACTGACAAGTATGCCTTTAGTCCTGGTGTTGCAAACTGCCGCGTTGCCAAGGCACAGAAGGTGAAGTCCCGGTGGCACTAACAGCAGTGAGACCATTAGTTTTTCCATACTATTTTCATGGGACCATGTGTTTTAGATGATAGGTTCAAAATTTTACTGCCCTGCTTATCTCAACTCTCCTGTTCCAAATTAGAAGCAGGAAAAAAATACTTTTTAATAAACCGTGTTTTGTAGGGGATGTGAAACACCGAGAGCTGCTGCTATATCAGTATGAAGAAATCTCCCGCTGCTCTGAACCACTTGCAAGTCTATTTAATGTCAGTATCATATGGCTGATACCATGGGAGGAGATCTTGATGTCTTTAAGAAAGTTGTTGGTTTATGGGCAGTTAATATTCTTAGTATATGTATTTTTCCAGACCTCATTTCTGGAGTGCTCGTTCTACTTACTGTTAAATACAAACTGTCAGAAACTGGCAGTAAATACAACTGCAATGAAAGATGGTTTCGAGAACCCTCACAGAAACTTCTCGGTTCATTCAACTATCAGATGAGCAGGTTGGCTAGCAATAAACCACTTTCTTAAGTGACAGTTGGATATCTTTTATTTGGATTGATATTTCATCAGGCAAGAGCAAAATATGTCCGAGAACGTTATATTTAATTGATACCTCAAATGATCAACAATGGGTGAAATCTGGAGGCCCTTACTGGGTTTTTGATTCAGTGCTCGACTTTAATGGCAGTTTGCCTGAATAAACATTCAGTAACAACTGATTCTGAACCTCAAAATGTGACCCAGTAATGCTTACCACTTATGTTGTGCTCTAAACTTTCGGAGCTCTTCTGTGGGTCACATCTTGAACACAAAGGGGCTATTGAAGTGAGCATGATTTGGTCAATTAACCTGTTAAATCTTTGCGTGCGAGGCAGTCGGAGGCCCACTGTGGTTTTGGAAAGGGGTTACTCAGATCCAGAAATTTACAATATGTTGAGAATCCCATAGAGGTTGTATCCAAGTAGGGGCCATGTCGGACCCCTGCTCCTCTTGGAATAATAAATCACATGGTACTTTTTCAATTGGAAAAACATATTAACACATCTGCTGCTCCAGCTGGAGAGAATAAAATCATAATGGTTTATGATAAATTGCATATATTTTTTTGTATCCATAGCATTTGTGAAATACTTTTTCCCCTTAAGTTGAAACCACAATGACACATAGAAAGTGTTCATTTATAATGCACCAACCACGCAGGCTGGAGGAATATTAAGGGCTAAATAAAAGCATAAGTCACCAAAGTTGATTACAATGCAAACTAGGCCTAATTTCATGCAGGATTCATTAAAGGCAGACAAGGTTGTAGTAGAGACACAAAGGCTGAAGAGCTGCTATATTTAAATTTTTAAAATGTACACTAAAGCCAAGAATCCCATGGAGGGGAGATGAAAGGTCAAAGCAACAAAGGCAATAGGAAGCAGAAACTGAAGGGGGAATGCTGTTGCTGGATTTCAGTCACGTTGAAGGCTTCTCTGAAGTGACTTAACTGGACCAAACTAAACCAGGCTTGGTGGAGTCCTGCTGAATGTCAGACTGATCCTTCTTCCATGGAGGCAAAAGTGTCAGTGTGTTTTTGCACAGATAGTCCATGTAGCTCACTCTCACCCTATCTAGTAGGCAAAATAGAAACAATGTGCTAGCAGTGGCCACCAAGCAAGATGAATTTTGCGTGGCAGTAGTAGTCTTACAGCCCACTGGTGAAAGCTGTTAGTTTGAATTGTCTGGCATGCTGATGCTTTCTCCCCACGCTTCCCCCAAACACAGCCTGTGATTGTAGCTGCTGGAGGCTGGTTCCTGTGGTAGCATTAGGGTAGGTCAGTAACAGGGAAATTGCTTGCATCGGTCAGGATGGGCCTGAGCTGATGTTGACTGGGAAGAGAACTGAGTTTTTCTGCCCACACTGGGTGAAGAGATGGGTTGACACACCTTCTGTTTAAACTGTGAGCAGCAGGCCTAAATATTTCTCCTTCGAAAATCAGCATGACATGATTCAGTTTGTTTTTAATAACCCTTTTGATTTCATTTCTGTGTTGTGGTTATTAGCAATTATCATGCTGCTTTTCCCTTCATCCAAAGCTTTCTATGTGCTGATGGCAGCTTTGCATATTAATTCCTAGCACCATCCCTGCAGCCAGCTGTGTCATCACAATCGCTCAGCCATTTGGCTCACTGTGGTTATTGGTTTGATGGATTATAATCAGGATTTTGATCTTGGAGCAGCTTTGAATAGTAGTGAGTACTGAGCATGACAGATGATATCTTCCTGAACCCACACGTGGCTAACTGCCACCATTTCATCTTACTTGACCACTCCAGCTTTCTATCTTGTTAATCACCACAGTTTGATAAGGTGTCCAAGTTTCAGCTGGGATAGAGTTAATTTTCTTCCCAGCAGCTGGTGCAGTGCTGTATTTTGGATTCAGCATGAAGATAATGTTGATAATGCACTGATATTTTACTTGCTGCTAAGCAGTGTTTACAATTAAGTCAAGGACTTTTCATCTTCCCAGGCCCTGCCAGCCAGAAGGCTTGAGCCTTCCACAGGAAGTACGCAGAAAGAGTGGGGGCACAGCCAGGACAGTTGACCCAAACAAGCCAAAGGGATGTTCCATACCATATGATGTCATTCTCTGTATATATAAACCAGGGCGAGTTGGCCATGGGTGGCAATCCCTGCTCTGGAGACAGGCTGGGCATTGTTCAGCAGGTGGTGAGCAATTTTATTGTGCATAACTTGTTTTATATATCTATTATTTTCTCTTCCTTTGCTCTCCTATTAAACTGCCTTTATCTCAACCCAAAAGTTTCTGCATGGTGCTTAACTGCCAGCTGGGGTTAAACCACTCATAAAGGGTTTGTAGCCAGTTATTGGTATCCCTGGAATATGTACCAGCCCTGCATTTTACTGTACCTTTAAGGCCTACCTTAGATTTTATTCTAAATTTGGTGTTTTCTCCCTTCATGGAACCATTTTAGAGGAAATGGATAGCCCTGTATTTTCTTCATTGCCCTTTGTTTAAGGCTTTGCTCTTGGAAATGCAGCTGTTCCTTTACATAACTTGGTTAAAATTAACAACTGCTTCCTAGCCTGTTTCATTACAGCTCAATACTTCTTGGACTTCTGCTTTGATGTTGCATGGAGTCAAGTTTTCAATCCTTAATTTACAGCTGTTACTTAGAGAAACACCAATCCACAGCAGGCATTTGATGAGGTCCTCTTCAGCATCCACTGATGTATAGAGTAGACACAAATCCTTTATTTCTCATGGGGAAGATAAAACTTTTGGAATTCTGACACAGATTTAAGTACTGTATAGTCTATGAAGACCCTGAGATCTCATAGGTGGCAAGGATGTACCTTTTAAATACTGAAGCAAGGTCTATACAATAGGAATTAACAGGTTCTCTCATAGTTCTCTGTGGGAACCTATCACTTGGAGAGCTGTTAGACATGACTCTTTTGTTAAAAACAAAGTTTTTAAACTTTTTTAACAAACAAAGAATTGACTATATGGATTTGATTGGCAAAGTTGCTGAACTTCCTCAAGTGAGTGCAAACTTTCTCTTCATTTAGAAAGTTATTTGCACTTCTGCTTGTTATTTACAGTCTAATTTCACAAGGTGTAGGAGCCAGGATAGAGGAAAGTGCTTTGAAACCCTGCTCAGCAGCCACAGCATTATTTATCTGAGTGGCATATTCTCTTCTGTGGCTCTTGAATTTTTGACAAGTGAAGTTCAGAAGGAGGGTACATTATTTTTTACTGTAGTTAATTTAGACTTTTCAGTTGTGGAGTTATACCACTCAGCTCCTGGTTTGTAGGGATCAAGGTAAAGTTTCTGAACTGTGCCTGCAAAGCAATGTCAGCTGCTACTGAAACAGTTCTGTTGTACTAAGTGTTGGATGCAGTATGGGAGCTGTGGGAATGATGTGGGGTCTGCACATAAATTTTCTGCTTTTTTTTTTCCAACTGCACATCCAGTTTTGCATTCAAGTGGAGCCGTTTTTGCAACCATAAACAATGATGCATACTGAAAAGCAGCTTATTTTAACATAAAAAACCTGTTCCACTTCAAAGGGTTTATTTAAAGCTGGGAATCAAATGGCTAACTGTTGCAGCCTGCAGCTTCCCTCTCTCCTCCCTTATCTTTCAGCGTCTTTGTCTGTCTCTGTTCCTGTGGGGATATTAACTCTTTCTTTGCTGTAGACAAAACATGGTTTATATAGTGCTTGTGACATAATGGGGGAGCAGCTAAGTACTTTGTTATTCTGTGGTCAACTCAGCAGAGCAAACTCAGATGACATGACCAGGTTTACAAGAGGGAACAGGTTGTTCAGGTAACTGTCCTCCTACCTGAGCAAACTACACTGCTGGGTGGAGAAGACCATTGGGATCTTTCATGATGTTCATACACACTGAACCTGTTCTTGGAGAGTAAGACTTGCTGCATCCTCTGTGTCTTCTCATCCTTCCCTTCCAGCTGTTTTCCTGCCTGTCCATGCCAGAGTCCCATTTCACTGAACCTTTCTCTCAGACTTCTTAACCTCTTCCTTGATACCACTTGTATCAGTAGCTTTACTCATGCAACTCTGGTGAATGGGATTGGTGGAGGAGTTATTTAATGCAAGAGGAACTTCCTAAGTATTTGACCTGTGTGGAGCCAGGTAAGAGCCTGAACCAGCTCGGAAGTGATCAAGCCCCTTATGTTATTTGTCTGTAGCGTTCCACCCCTCCTTTCTTTATTCTTTAGACATGGACAGTGTGCAGTGTCAGAATTAATCAGCAAATGCAATTCTGATCCTTAGCAGCAGCCTCCTGCACCACAGAACCACAGAATATACTGAGTTGGGACCCGTAAGGATCATCAGGACCAGTTGCCATGTCCATGTTTATAACGTATTGGATATGCAGATCAGAAGAATAACGATGGCTGGCAAATGACATGTTCTTGACGACTCCTTTGGTGCCCTCTGTTCACTGTTTTACACTGCTTCTTCACAAACCTGCTTTCCTTGCACTGTACCATGCTTTCTTGTCAGGCATACACATCCGGTAGGCAGCAACCCCTGTGTTTGTCTGTGAGCCACAAAAGAAGATGCAGATAAATTTCTGGCACGTTTTACCCAGCAAATGCTTGTTCTGAGGTTCATTTGATTCTTTTTATGTGTGTTGCACTGCAAACAGTGTATCAGCCTCTTCATGTTCAGTTAGCTTTATAAAAGGACAGCCTTTTGTTCCACCTTTCCTTTTCATTAAATTTCATATCAGATTGAGCTTTTAGGACACAACCTCAAACATGAGTTTCTGTTAAGATTCTGAATTTGGAAGTCAACTGGCAGTTCTGCTGAGGGACAGAACAAAATGGTCTTTGCCTTGCTGTCATGGTAATGGCAGTGAAGTGCTGATAAGTAACAATACACATCAGTGTACATTAACTCCTTCCATATCCTTCAGGAAAAAGTGCTCTGGCACATAATAACAATACCTTTCTCATAAAGTTTTGAAGCCAGCCTAAGGATTTTAATGAATTACATTCTTTTATAATAAAATGGGTTGCAAATGGGACGTTCATTCTATTCTAGAAGGCTTGGGGACTGTGACTATTGCCTATATTGTTAGACGCAGTGCAGCACCTGTACAAAGGATGACCTCAACGTTTTGGGTGTTTTTAATAGTGCATTTATATACATATATTTATATCAGAAGTAGTGTGGCCAGCAGGACCAGGGAAGTGATTATCAGCTGTACTCAGCACTGGTAAGGCTGTATCTTAAGTACTGTGTTCAGTTTTGTGCCACTCACTCCAAGAAAGACACTGAGGTGCTGAAGCGTGTCCAGAGAAGACCTATGAAGCTGATGAAGGGTCTAGAGAGCAAGTCTGATGAGCAGCTGAAGGAACTGGGGTTGTTTAGCTTAGAGAAAATGATGCTGAGGGGATGTTGTAGTCAGTTGGGGGTCAGTCTGTCCTCTTAAGTAGGATAGGAGAAGAGCAAATGGTCTCAAATTGCACCAAGGGGAGGTTTAGATTGGATATTAGGAAAAATTTATTTCTTCACTGAAAGGGCTGTTAATTGGTGGAACAGACTGCCCATGGAAGTGGTTGAGTGACCATCCCTGGAAGTATTTAAAAGATGTGTAGAGGTGGTGCTCAGGGACATGGTTTAGAGGTGGACTTGGCAGTGCTAGGTTAATGGTTGGACTTGATCTTAAAGGTCTCTTCCAAACTGTGATTCTGTGTTACAGAAATATGTATGTGTCCCCTTTTTCAGTTTTATCTTCTGTTCTTTTAATGTCAGCTCTGTCTTGTCTTAGCGCATAAGTTGTCCTTTCTGGTCTTTGAAATAGCAAGCTGTGTTTGTGCATTAAATGAAGTAATTGCACCTCAACAGATACTGTTCTTGTTTTAGCCAGGGTGCTGTTTTAAGCAGATTTAATTTTAGGGTAACTTTTGATAGCTGCTATACGGTAGGGTCTTGTGGGAGGGCTGCATCCAGCCTCAGTTCTCACACAGACTTGCTGTGCAGCCATGGGTGAGGTGCTTCCTGAGCTGGGACTCCCTCCCTGTCAAATGGTGGTGCACAAGAGGCATGGAGATGCTTTCTTTTCTCTTTTGAGGAATTTGGCTTCTGCCATGTTGAGCTCTCTTGAGCCTTTTCAGAGGCAAACCAAATCTGTGCTTGGCATCATTCTGAATTAAACTTTTAGTTACCAAGTTACCGTGGTAATTTTTGAATCACACTGCTAACTTATTTTCTATTACAACCATTGCACTTCTAAAGCATTGATCAAACCTTGCTACCCCTTGGTCTTTTGATACCTTCTAGATTCTTCTGTCACTATTATCTATTTGCTATTTGACTTCCTTTAATTCCCTATGTGCTGTGTAACAACACTAAAGCTGTAATCCTTGTATTTCTTGTTTTTTCCAACTTGATTATATGTTTCTTTTGGCCAGCCCTTCTTTCAGATACTGTCAAACATGTGACTATCAACAACAATAACCTCAACTGCCAAACTGCTTGTGCCACTTCCATTATTTACATTACTTCCCAGTTAAATTTTATGCTGCATTCCAGAGGTTGAAATTACACTCGCAAGCACAGAGCATCTTTGCTCTTCTCTTTTTCCTGTTGGCTGAGATTATCATGTGCAGATGACTCTCTTGGTTTTGTTTTTGATGTGAAGGAGACTGGACAAATGTCCTTGAGTGGAATCCTTGCATTTTTTCTTCTGCATCTGTCCTTAGCTCTCGCATGAGATAAATCAGGCACTGGGTCTGAGTCCACTTTGGAGAAGTTAGACAAGATTTTGTAAATAAATGAATTAATTATAAACTCACTGTGCACAAATTAAATATTCTCACAGAGTTGCAGCATTTGTATGTCATACCTTCAAAGCTGGAGTAGTTTGCTCACTGGACTATGACACAGTACTGAGTTTGCATGTTTTAGAGTGCAGTGATGTGACAGAGAAGGGCTTTTTCACTGCATTTTGTTAAGTCAGTGTGTTTGCTTTACCATCAACACTAAGTTGGCTGTGCATCTTGTAAAGCCAAAAGGGGAAGTGACCTCTATGTCAAGAGAGCCAGCTCTCACAGCACTTGGCTTATTTGTGCCTGGAAAGTCTGGGCTGCTAGTTTTAGAATGGAGGCTGCAATGTTGAAAAGCTCTTATCTTGCTTATGAACCTTCAGATTTCCTTCTCGCGGTGTCGAGTCCAGACGGAAGACAGCAATCCACTAGTGCTATCAGCTAAGAGATGTTCCCATGCCTTTTGTTGCTGGAGTTTTGGTGGTGGACCGAGACCGTTCAGAACACAAAGCAGTAAGCTGCTGGAGTCAGGGAGTGGCAGAGAGCCTCTGGGTTACAAAGGGCAGTTCCCCTTGCAGGGAAGTGCCACAGGAAAGCAACGTGAGTACTGTAACTGTTCGGGACATCCCTGCACTGGGTTTTTTCACAGTCTAACTTCAGCCATGTAATTCTGGTGACAATGGGGCTGAAAGCTCCTGTACAGTCAGTGGGACACCTATGCTTCCCTGACAACCTAGGAACCAAGGCTGCTGGCTTTGGCACCTGAGTTAGATGCCTAAGCAGTGATGTCTTTAGCCCAGGGTCTGGTCCAACCACAGAGCAAAAGTGTACCACTGCTGCTGACTAAGGGAAGTACCTCTTCAGCTGCTCCTTTAGTGCTGGGTATATACCAGCACTCTACATGCATGTTGAAAGTTATCAAAAGCTGAGCATTAACACAGCTTCAACATCCTGAGGCTGCCAGCCATTAACAGAAACTGTTCCAGAAACAGCCTTTGCTGGGGTTGGCCGGTGTCACTGAGAGCTATGTGTCTCTCTCCCTTCCTGCGTGGGTGCCAACACAGGAGCACCACGGCTGGGGTCTCAGACCAATCCCATGTATAGATACAGAATATTTTTTCTTCTTATGCCTGCCTACCTACCTATTGATGAATTAAGAGCTTGTGCAACGAGGAGCACCTAAAATAGGAGGACCAAAGATAAGCCTTATCTGCTCACACGCTCTGCTACAGCCCACAATGTGCTGCTCTCCAGAGTCCTGGGAACCGCAGTGAGGAAGAGGATGAGGTTGCTCACCCTGTATGTTTCTTGAACAAGGTGCCAAAATCAGAGTCAGAATCCCAGGACCTGATATATCATGGTGTATTGTTAGCTGTGTTTGTTTTGGGGGCTTTTGGTAATTTTTCTTCTAGGTTTTTGTCTCTCTATTTAATTATCCTTTTCAGGACTGATTTCCTGACTTAATCTGAATGTGCATAAATCTCCACCATAGATTTATCATCTCTATAGAAAGTGCTTTCAGAGTGGTTGTGCAGCTTCCCAGAGAAGGGACACTGTTGGAAAATGAAGCTTTCAGATTCAACAATAAGCCTACTATTATGCTGATTTTTGCCAAGCTTTCCCTCACTTCTTTCCCATTTACTACAAGAGTGAGCTCAAGGCTTCTTTTTGTTTGTTTTCGAACTTCAGTCATTCTGAAGTGTTTACCACCCTGCTCAAGTCCACTCACTCTGAAACATTAGACATCACAAGATACTGCTGCATTGCTTCTGGAATCAGAAAATGCTCAGGTTCTTTTTTTCAACTGCACATCTCTCTGAAGGCTTTAACCAGCCTGTTTGCCAATCTTAAAAAAAGTAAAACCAAAAATCTTTCCTGGAATATTCTACTTTGACTGTCACAGGCATTCGAGGGCATTTTATTTTTAACCAAATGTGAGATCACAGAGCAGCAGTTGAAATTGTCTTTGATATAAATAATGTCATTGCAAACCAGGTTTTTGTTTATGTAGTATACAGTCTGCGTGCTCATAACTATTTAATCAAATTCAGGCATTGTCTGAGCAAACATAATGGCCATTAACTTATGTGAGGGTTGTGAATTATCCTTTCTGAATCTGACCTGTAGCTCTGAGAGCCAAAAAAGCTGTCTTCCTTGATTTTTTTT
>VZTU01030563.1:50219-153873 GCA_013400835.1 Zapornia atra
TTTTTTTGCTTGGGATCACACGTGCAAATGCTGCAGGGGCTTTTCTGTTTCTAAAGAACAGAACTGTTGTTTCAGTAACATATCTAACTGAAATAAAAATCCATTGAAAAAAAATTCTCTCATATATTCTGGGTAGATGGTAACTTGGTTGCTCTGGGTGGATAATAATTTGGTTGCTAGAGAATAAGAATGTTGGGGATGTATCAGTGTATGCAGAAGGGAAAATGTGATGAGTGTACCCACTTGAGAAATTATTACGAGAGGTCAGCAAGACATTTGGGAGAGAGTTTTTCTGTGTTGCTGAGTTATTTGAGGCTGGACCTGTGGTGGCTGTAAAGCAGGAGCACTTCTTTCCTTTAGCCCGTACCAATCTTACAGACAAATAGAAGTTTCAAGAAAATGCAGGAATATTAGGGTGACCCCTCCATATCTATTCCTTTCTAGGTTCTTTTGGTCCATTTTGACTGTCAGAATTTTTTGTAGTTATTGTGAATCTTCTTTTTCCTCTTTCCACGTTGATGTTCCATATAATGTTCTTTATGTCTCCACACAGGTCCTTTGAAAGGACCTTCTGTCTTTTCTATGCTTGGCAGCTCTCTCTTCAGCCGAGCATGAAAACATCTATCTCCTGAAGACATATCCCTGTTAATCACTTCTGGTGCCTCTCTTTGAACTTCTTTCCATTAACGTTGCAGTTTTTAACTGCAGTTAACAAAAGCCAGGATAAAATGTTATTATCTGTCCTTCTTCTGGTTTAAGAGCCATGTTACGTTTATGCCCCAGATTAGCAACTGCTGTACAACAAGAGCTACGTAATATGCTGTTTTCTGTATCTTCACCCTCAGATCTGCTGCCAGACCACGGTGACCGTGTGAGTTTATTTCAAAATTTCTGTGTTGAATCAATTTCCCCCTGTTGCAAGCCAGAAACAGTTTTGTGGGGGGGGAAGTTAAACAGATTTAATTTCTTGCCAATTAACAAACTTTTAATCACTGATTCTGGTATTGAAACAAACAAGCAAATACGTACTTAGAGGGACACCTCAGCTCCCCTCCAGATGCCTCTCCTCACTGCTGTGTGGTCGCTGCACATAGCACCCAGTCCCTTTGGGGAGGCAGCGGGAGGCGAGGGTTTGTAGCTAGTGTGTTGGGCAGGACTCAGAAGACCTGTGCCTCATTTCTGCAGCCGGGAAGTTGTCTGTGCTATTGCTTTCTGAGCTACTGTCTCTTATCTGCAAGCCAGGGAAAATGGCAGTGTCCTGCTTTGGGCAGTACTCTGAAACTGTTTGCTGAGAAGCAGTCCAAGAGGACGTGATAGTACTGATGTAACTGAGGCTCTCCAGTCTGTCGCTCTTGTGGGAGCAGTAGGTGTTTGAAGAAGCAAGGAGATAGAACAATTACATTAGGATATATTTTACCTTTGCATTCAGTTGGTGCCTGTCCCATCTGTAGTCCTAAGGAAAGCAATAGGAATCTAGTGGCACAAGGTACTGGCCTGTGTCATGTGTGGCGGCACGTTCTTCCCCTTCAGGAACAATGAATTTCCAAATGCTGTGTTGTGACATCCCTCTAGATTACTACAGCTTGATAACTGATGTTAGATTATGACACATCAGTTTTCAAGGCCCTTTTTGTGACAGGTCACCAGCTGCCGGAGCTTCACTATCAACTGGATCTCAGTTTTAAAAAAATCTTTAAAGAAAAGGGGTGGTATTTTTAGCCTAGGTCACTTCTGTGGTCTGGTCTGCAGGGAAGTTTGATAAGAGTAATGGATTACATTGCCAAGGTAGAGACAGGGAGGTTGCAAGAGAGCAAGAAATCATTAAGGCACCTTTACTTCCAAAGTTACTATATTCTACAGTTACACCTGGAGTAATCTTATAATCTGTGGTATATACACTGAGGTTTGGAAATTCCTTTCTTCTTTTGCAGATTGGAAACTGAGGCACAGAGAAATTGAGTTGTCTGTGGTCACAGCAGAAATCTGACTACAGTTGTACAGGAAACATTGTGAACTGAGGATTTAATGCAAAAACCAAGTCAGTTCTGTGACTAGGCCATCTCATTTCTAACATAGCCCAGAGGGCCTCACTGGGATGTTTAATTGTTGTTATCACTTTACCTTGTTCAGTGCATAACCTCTACAGAGGAACTGAGCATTGCAACATGTGTTGACCATAAGGTTCATACTGCTATTTGACACAAACAGAAGATGAGAACTAAACTCTGGGCAGCTGGTGACCTCTTTTTGAAAATGTAGGCTCAGCATACAGCCAAATTTACTGCAATGCAAATGTGACTTGACCGGTGGCTGCAAAATTAAAAACCTGTTGAAGTAGTGCTAAACTTCCTTCAACACTGATGTAGAATCTGTGGCACCTCATCTGGAGATCAGCTTCTAGATATGGCCCTTTACTCCCTAGAAAAAAGTTGGCAGATGTTGCACCATCCTCTGTGTGAAGGGCTCCTGTTTCCTGGAGATTTGAGGCAGCCATTCATGATCCTCCCTGCAGAATATTCATGATCCCTTCTGTGTGCCCATTCCAGGCTCTATATTCAGTTGCTGGGCCTCTACTTTGTTTCCTTGTGCCAGCTTTTGCACACACCTGCAGCCTTCCCAAAGCTGTTATTCCTTCTCTATTTGTTTACAACTCAGCCTAGTACTTAGTGTTTTCCTCACTTGTGTTTAGTATCCAGACAACTTAGCCTCAAAACTCTGGAAATACACCATTTCTTACCAACAGTGGTGGTTGAAAAAAACCCCTAGTGATTATTTTCAGTGTAGACAGTGTACAAAAAATGTAATGGAATATACATAACAAGTAGACCACTTAAATTTTATTTAACTTTTCTAAATAATTTTGCAGTTCATCTTAAAGGAAATGAATTAAATCACTACTCTTTAAAAAGTCTAAAGACATGGAATGAAGTTGCAGCTTAGGTTTGTCTTCCCGCTACACTGTCACAGAAAAGCCTAAGCTATTTCTGGTTGTCCTTATTTTTAGATTGTTCTTCATATACCATCTACTGTCATTGAAATTAATGAGAAAATAAAAGGAGTGACCTTTGGCTGAGCACATACAGTTTATGCATGAGCTAAACAGCAGGATCCTTTTTCATTCTTCTTTTTCCCACATTCTCTTTCTCTCTGCTCTCCCCCATCCAAATATAATTTGTAAAGCCTTTAGAGCTTTTCATCCTATGTGTTTCCACTCTGTTCCTTTAGATGAGTCTCAGGTCCATGATTCACGTCTATTCTCTTGTGCTGAAAGGTCAGCAGCACCCTTGCTTTATGAATAGAATGCACCATTCTCTTGAACATCAGAATCGTTTCCAAAACTCACAGGCAAAATTCATACAGCTCAGGGTGCAGATAAATGTCAGCAATACTTTACAGAGCGCTCTCAGAACACAAATACAACCCTGCACATGTAAAGTTATGCTGCTTAAGGTAAACCTGGATACTGAAGATCTGAATAGTTTTGAAGATGTGATTCCAAATGAAATGTTAATTCTGAACCTGTGGCCTTGCGATCATAACATTGAATATCCAGTTCATTCCCAGCTTTCTGCAGCAGGTGGATGAGTCCATTCAACAGATACTCTTTGCACAAAGCTACTGCAACTCAGTAGAGTAGAAACTGCCCAGCAAGGTACACTTGGGCACCGTGGTCGCACTGTGTGCCTCTGTGTGCCATCACTTACTGCTTGAGGTGGTTCTCTGCCAGCCCACCTGCCTGCCATGAGGAAACACTGTCACCTCTGCCTGGTTTGGAGAGCGGGGTGGGTACATTCTTCTTGTAAATCTCACCTTGGATTATTTTTCCATGCTGTAGTTTGGGAATCTTTGCTTGAAAATAATAAGGATTGAGTGCTGCCTCCAAACTGTGTCTGAAGGTGTTAAGAAATTATTCTGCCTGGGGGTAGGGAGTTCAAGTAATATATGTTGTGATCAAGAGCTTCTCCTTTGCGTTGGCAGGAAAAGAGGTATGCAATGATTTTTGAGAGGAAACGCTATGATTTTCCAGTAGTTGTGGCTCACATTGTGTCAGCAGAAGTGAGCGCTGATAGGTGTTTGGGTTAAGGAACTGAAGCTGCCTGTGAAGGACACCACTGGACTACAGCTGTTTATGGAAAGCTTGATGGTTTTTAGTTCCAGGTTTGCAGATGTACCTCTGCACGCTGGGTGTGTGAGTGGAGAGCTGTTTACTGCTCCTTTAGCTCTGTGTTAACAGACCCATGGCTTTTCTCGGGAGCATTCAGCTGGTATTTTAAAATGTTGATTACCTAAAAATTGTGGTAAATTTTTATATTCTGGTGGTTTGCTGCCAGTATTCACAGCGAGGAAGATCCCTCAGCTCACACTGACGTGTGCTGCCAGCTTCAATTTGCTCAGCGCCAAGCGCTTCAGCCGGTCTGTGCGTGGGGACTAGTGGCGGCGTGTCTCGGGCCTGGCTTTGTGCGTGGCAGGAGGGATACGCATCGCTCCTGGCCCCGCGGCAGCAGTAAAGCGCCGGCGCCCGGGGCGCTTCTCTGTCCCACGTAACTCTTCCCGTCCGGCGCCCAGGACGGACACGACGCGCGTCGTGCTGCCGGAGCCGGGCTTCGGGCGGCTCTCCCGCCCTGCTGCCGAGCGTCCCGGGAGAGCGCCCCGTCCCCCGGGTCCGTTCCTCGCTCGCAGCCCTCGCAGCAGCCCGCTGCCGCCTCAGCCTCCCTCACGGCCCTCTCGCTGTGGGCCGGGGGCGCGCGGCGTTGCCGATGCCGTGGGCGGGGGCCATTGCGGCCGTTACTGAAGCGGGCCCGGNTCTCTGCCGCGGCGGCACGGCCTCGCTGCGGCCCGGCGGCTACCAGGTAAGGCGCTGCTCCCCCCAGCCCTTCGCCTGGCGGCACCTGCGCGGGGTGCGGAGGAGGGCCCGCCGGGAGTTTACTGACGACGGGTGCCGGGGAGGGAGGACGGTCGCTGCGGTGCCGCCCGGTACCTCGCCTGCCGCTCTAACGCTTCGGGTCCTGGCGCCGACACCCGGCCGCAGGCAGAGGCAGTAGGGCCCCTTCTGGCGGCACGGGGACCGCAGCCAGGCCCGGTCTCGGCCCCTCGGACCCCGCCCGGTGCGCCTCGGGACCGGCTCCGCGAGCGCCCGGGAAGCCGCTCGCCGCGGCTTTCCGTCTCCCGCTGCTCCGCCAGCCCCCAGGCGCCGCCGGAGCCGAAACCGGGCAGTGCCGCGCTGTTCGGGGCTATTCAATAACAGCCTTGGGTCATAAATGATTAACTGCGCACCCGAGGAACAGGGAGCCGGGTCTTTCCGAGCGCAGCCGCTTCCCCCCGGCTGTCTTGGCGGCCGGGCGCGCTGAGGCAGCGGTACGTTTGTTCCTGAAATGCTGCCTTGGGTTTTCTCATGGGCTGCGTAGCGCTGCCGCGAGTGCTGACACACCACGGGGTAGGCACGAAGGTTGCTGTGCCCTAGCTACTATTTCAGCACGTACGCACCCGTTTGACGTATATCTGCACCAAGGTAGAAGAGATGATGGAGTTAGTTTGTGGGTTTGGGTTTGTTTTTTTTTTAAAGCCTGGTGTCTTTCTTACTGTATGTGGAAAATTGAATCACTGGGTGTGCATCTTGTTGATAAGTAATGACAGCTGGCAATATTCTTCTATCTGAATGTAATGTTGAGTTGTAAATGAACAGTGCAAGCTTCTTCCCCACCCTCAGCCTCATCACCCTGAGATGTGAATCATTTGTACTACCAGGTTTATTTTCTTTAGGAAAGTTAAGGGGCACCACAGAAAATCCATCTGTTTGATTCCAGGTCACATTCCCTTGGATTGATTTGGTTGATTCCAGCTTGAAAATGTATAAATGTATGAATGTTTTATATACTTGAGAGCAGCAAATGATCTTCTGAGGGAATTATTTGATGTTAACTTTTAAATTTGAATTATCAGTGCCTGTTGTAAAGCATCTTTCTTCTGTTTCTTTGAGCTCCTGATGCAGTTATAAAATACTTTTTGAAATGTGATGATTCAGGGAAGGTAAGATAAAAACTTTCTAAATAGAAAGCGGAAGAGACTGCTGTATGCAGAATGTCAAGGTTAACCAGGAACATATTTGTGCTGACCGTGAAAGAAATTCTGGGTGGTAACCTGTTGAATGCCACTAACTAGAGTCTTTAAACTGCTGTGAGCAGGACACTGTGCCCTTGCCGCAATTGTTTCTGTGAATGCAGTCAAACTGTGTAAATGAAGAATGATTTTCAGGTCAGGACAGATTGATCAGTGTTGTGAGGCGCCATTGCAACCTGCTAGAGCTGAACACCACTGCTGGGCGGTGAGTGTTCTCTCTCTAATTGTGTTATGGGAGTTGAAGGTGTTTGGCCCTTTTATGAGAGCAGCAGGATCTGTTAAATGTAATGAGACACCAATCAAGATAAGGCTTGTACTGTGTCAGGTGCTCTGTAAACATGTAAGGAGGTAGGGTCATAACTCTGGGAAATTTACTGTGTAAGGAAGTGTTAGAATTAAGGTGAAGTAAATTAAGTACCCTTCAAAACATTCTCAGGGTTATCCTTAAGTGAAGGGTCTATTTCCACAGTCCTTATGCCCAGGCAGATGCCTGAGAAGGAACATGTGCTTGAGAGTTATTGTTTTGAAAGACATATGGTAATGAGCCTAAAAATTGAACACAAGCATCTCCCAGATCCTTTCTCTGTTGAGGGAGGTTTGGTTCCAAGTCCAGATCAGGCTTTTTACTCTAGTCTTTCTCACTCAAAGAAATGGAAACAGCGCAATGTCAGGAGACCTTCCCTGCCTTTTCCCATATTTCAAGGAAATAAGTGTCTGAAACAGAAGCTGTTTCGGGCCTGTTTTTAAGAGAAAGCACAACACAATTCCAGTGGCCTGCAGTGCATTTTATTTTTTTGTTGCGCTTTCTTCTAGCAATGGTGGAAGTACCAAAGCCATGCCTGTCAGTAATTGTAGGGAATCTGTATTTTGTATTGATTTCCCCAGGCTGTTATGCCTGTGTTCCTTTTACCCACAGGTGTTGCTGGTGTTGCCATTCTAGGGACCGTATTTCCTAGTGTGTTTCCAGGGACTCTACCCTAGAGGTCTCTGGGCTCTGTTAAGTAATGCTTGCTAGTCACGCAGAATACAAAAATATCCTCAGTCATTTTCTCAAAGCAACGTGGTGGTGTGGGGCTTCACACACCCAAAGAAAAGGTCAAACTCCACTTTGCACTGTGCACAGGAGGATAAACGTAAAGCTACATAACAACTTGGAGCTGAAGATCCGTGGGGGCTCACAACAAAGGTCAAGGGAAGAGGAGTAACTTCTAGTTAACATTAAGGATTTTATTGTCCATGTTACTCCCAGGAAATACCTATGGCTGGTGCAACTGTCTCCTCCATCCTCTGTGTTTTTATGCACTGTCTCAGTCCCTCCCTTTCTTTCAACTTCTTCCTGCCTTTTCTTCCCTCTTCAGATGTTTTACCAGCTTTCTTTTGCAATTTTGTCCTTTATGTAGAACAATCAACAGTAGTGAAATAATCAACTTTAATATTGAAATGCCTTTATTTTAGACTGGGCTTCTGGCATCAGCTTACCACCTCCCCCTGCTAGTAGTTGCTTGGAAACAACACTATGGCATTATTTTATCAAAGAATTTGGCCGTGAACTTCACTGAGATTAGTAGGGGACTGTGCAGTTCACATGTCTTTGCTCTGTTTCTGAGCACCTTGAACTTCAAGAAGCTGACGCAGTTGTTTTGCCTCTGCTTTGCATTTGCAAGATTCTCTTTACAGTCTTGCGGACTGTGAGCTCCTGTCTTACATAGTGAGATGATGGGGTGTGTACTTACCTTGGGGGTGTGCTTGCATGGCAGGACCCTCACTTTTGGCATTCAACAGAATGTGGCATCGTAGGTGATTCCCACAGCAAAGATTCTGGTCCTGGTGGTGCTGTTTTGTAATGTTTCAAAGACTAGCTCCTTGCTTGATGTAATTTGATAGGGTGGACTAAATCTTGTTTTGACCACCTTGACCAGTGGTGTGTGCAAAATACATTGCTTGATTTCAAGGGGGTCATGGGAGCACAAGGAATATAAATTCTGGGAAGTGGCAAGAAATGGGAGAGTGAAAACTGACATTTTTTGACTGTTAATTTCACAGTATGTGGGCGGAACAGGCGGGTGAAGAGGGCAAGGCTGACAGCTGTGACTTTTGTTTCTGAATGGAAGTGCAGTAATTCCCTAGTTCTGGATATGGGTTAGAAGAAATCTGGTTTTAGTTATTAGCCCCCACTGTCTTTCCTGCTGGAAGTTCGTCCATATGAAACTTGTTTAGAAGCTTTGTAACAAAATCATGTGTGCAAATCCCATTTTGTGTCTGTGCATTTGCATGTAAAACCTGAGAACTGAAAATATGATTGAGGCGGGTGAAGAAGTGAAACATTTATTCTGAGAAGTCGTCAGCAGATGCAATTGACCATGTTTTGTGAGGGACTTCAAATTCAGACTTCAAACCCAAAAGTGTTAAATGCTGGTTTCTCAATATAAAAAGAGTCTTTTTGTTAAATAGCCCACCATATACTTTATGGGTGACGGCAAGTTTGCTTGCTTACTTACGAAGGTGATTATTAATCAACAGAGGCAATGCTTTCAGTTATCCCAGTGCAATTATATTTTTTACTCTATCTGGTACCAAAAAAGCTCCTGATGATTTTCTGTTTAGACAAGGCAGATAGTGCTGCAGACCCTAATTGAAGTTTTGGAATAAAGGCAAAACCCTGCATAAGTGTTAAACTTCTCTTGGAACATAACGGTAATATAGAATGCCTGCCTATCTTTTAGTAAGACAAAAGAAACTAACCTAAAAATATGTTCTCCATATACATATTAGGAAAGGTTGTGACATAACATTTTTTCAAGGCCTGCTCTGGTTTGGTTTTTTTTGTTTGTTTGTTTGCTTGTAACTGAAGCTATATAGATTCCTCAAAACCCATGAGTTACAAATGAATCTGCAATACTTTGTGACTCCTTGTCCTTTCCCTTCAGACAAAAGGCCCTTTCAATCCATTGTGGAATGGTCACTGATTTTCATGTGGTCATTCAAGAAAAAGATAGTGATTGGCCTTCATAATAGGCCTTTCAGTACTCTCTCTAGTGCTTTGCTGACTGAAAAAAAGAATGCCTATGGCTGTGCACTGTGTCCGGTGTTTAAATTACTGATGAATCTAATCTCACAAGTGCTGAAAAGGTAAAGAGGTCAGATGGCAAAGGAACCTCACCTGTTTGTGAATACCAATGTGCTGCCGCTCAGGGTTAGGCCTGTGCAAACTGGTACTGTTTTATCTGATGTTCATTGACTGCAGCTCTGTTCTGTTCCTTTTTTTCTTAAAGCAGTAACTCAGACCTGGTGCCTCCATGACCTGTGCTTTTGAGATGGCTGATGCTGTTTTACGTTCCGAGTGGTGTTGAGCATTGCTACCTGTTGGTGCTGTGCACGGCCAAACGGACTGTGAGGTGACTATCCTCAAAAGTTGTGGGTATGTTTTGAGTTAGGATTAAGGAAGCCTCTACTGCTGTTGTGTTGGCAGCATGCTCTCACAGAGTTGTTATCCTTTCGTGCTGGTAAGGCCAACCTGCCTGGCAGCATTTCAAAATAAACACACCACATTCAGGGCAGGTAGGTAGGTGGTTTTTGTCCCAACCTTATGCAAAATCTATACAAAGCTTTATTGTGTTTGGCTGGCTCTTACCTGGAACAGCACCAAATTATAGTGTTTGTGCTAGGAGACATTTCTGAATGATGATAGCTCTTCAGGATCCTGATCGATTTTGTTAGAAACCTGTGCAGAGCTTGCCCTGAAGGCTAGGTGCTGGGGTGTCTGCCTGAGTGCTTTCTGTGGCACGTGGCTTTTATTGCTGCTGAAGACTGATGCATGATGACAGCTAATGGGGTGGCAGATAAGGACTTGAGGCTTTCTTACTGGTCTAGGCACAGCTGCCAAGAAAGAGTATTTGGGCTTTGGAGGACTCTAAGCTCAAGCCTGTACTCAAATGGTCATTTCAGACCGAATTACCTAGTTATATATAAAACCAGATTTCAGTTTTGTACCATCCTTCCTACACTTGTCTAGTTTGTGGCTTCCACTTCTGCACTACACTTAAACTATCCACTTTTAGTATTTAAATTGCAGTGCTCTGTATGATTCTCTGTGTAAAATTAAATGCAATAAAAGCTTTGCACGTGCAGGCTGGGTGTGGTGGCACTTCTGAGTGAGAATGTGTTCAGAGGCTCTGGTTTATACAAGCAATGGAAAAACCTACAAGTCCAAAAATGTCATCGTTGTGGTACTTCTCCTTTCTCTGTTGATGGAGGGAATAGCTGTCTTGTGCAATAGTAATACTAGTCTGTGCAGAGTTTGATTTAGTGATATTTAGGACTCGGTCTGAATGAAATGTTGCCTTTTTTGTAATTGTGTTTTCCAATAATAACTTAGTGTTGGCTAGAAATTTTGAGCTGGCTGGTTTAAGTGGCTGGCATGAAGTTGTGCTTTGGTATTAGGATCAGAGCTTGTGCTCCTTGTGCTGGAGTTGAGGAGAAGGATGGTGTAAAGATAGACTGCTTACACAGCACTCAGGTGGACAGAGGTTTCCCCATCTGTTCCCACAGCTCCCGAGGTTTCCTCATGTACTGCAGCCACTTCATTAGTAGAATAAAAGAGGGATACCGGCTTCTCATTAAAATCCCCACAGAACTTGAGGTTTTCTTCCTCTGCAATAGGCAAATTATGTTTTGTACAACCACAGTGGAAGACAGAAAGGATCAGATGATCCATCTAACCAACAGAAAGGCAGTGAGGCCTGAAACTTAAGGAAAGCAGAAGGGAGTCAAAAGATCAGGTGTACTGTCAGATACACCTCTTGTCTTACCCATGTGCCGTGTATCTGCCAGTGGTGCCCTGAAGAGATCTGCGGTACCAGGAAAATACACATGAAGTGGAACAGCTTCTGTGGCTATGTAAGAGTGCCCAGAGGCTTGTAGCAGTGAAGAGAAATGGTGGTTGAAGGGAGCTGCGGTGAGAGAGGAAGGTTGTGGAAGATCCCAGAGGCCAGAAGAACCTCTGGCAGTCAGAGGGCACCGGGTTTTTGGCCAAGTCTGTTTAGATACTCAAGTGGGAATGGAAGCTCATAATGTGAGGATGAAAACAGGAAATTACAAGGAATATTTTTTCTGTGTGATGGTAATGCAAGATCAGGGTTTCCTGGCCCTGATGGGGTTTTCCTCAGGTTTGGCCATTTGGTTAATGATCTAATGGAAAGCATTGGCTTGCAGCAGTTCATAAGTTACTAATTTAGAGACAGATTCTCTTGGGACTTACGCACACTGAAATCCACGAGTACAGAGTTTGGCCCATTATCATTGCTTCCTTTTTGCTCAGTGAACACAGTTGTCCCTTTATTAAATGTTGCTAAAACAACAGATTTAATATTTCTGCTCTTGTGCCTCATTGACCTACATATGCTGATTCTATAATGCATTGCTGGTGGATTGGAAGGTTTTGAAACCATAGGAGAGTGTGGTTGGTGTGGAGTTGATTGTAATAGCTGCGTTGACTTATTATTTTATCCTAAAAGAAGTAAAATAAATACCCCAACAGTGGTGTGTTGGGGAGACCTTGAGCTGAGCAATCAGCTTTACATCAGAAGAGCTCTGACTCTCTGGTGTTTATCTTTGTGTGAAAGGGGACTATGGAAAATGTCATAATTTTTCTGGCATGTGCTGAAGACAGGAAATCCTCAACATTGGTGGGGTTGCACTTTTGTGATACTGGTGTAAAGTCAGTATCTTGCATTATGATCCTTTTAATGTTTATATTCTCCTTTATTTGTTGTGTAATTATTTTTTACATTAAGTTTTCTGGGCATGTTGATATGAGATGATTCTAATGGTGTATTATCGGGACTGTATCAGGGCACAGCCCATAACTTCACAATTTTTCCCTATTATGAGACACAAGCCCTTCACCTGCCTGAGACAGGTGCAGTATAGGTCCTCTGCAGCTTAGTTTCTGGAGAAGAGATATTTCAAATGAAGGCTCTGCCACAGCTCTATATGTATTAGAAATTTTTCAGGACTTTTGGTGTGACCAGGAGTTTGGTGTTAGCCAGGAGTACAGCATGAGGCAGCTGCAGAGCAGGCTGCGGCAGTGTGCTGCTGCCTTTCGCTCCTCTAGTCCTGTGTTTGGGTAGGGCTCAGTCCTGCAACTTCAGGCAGTTGTGTGAGAGGGTTCATAGTCCACAGAGGGTTTTGGGATGGATGCTGTAGTGTGAAGTCTTGTGTTTTATTTTGTAGTCAAGAGAGTAAACCTACAAAACCAAGGAAGTTCTGAACAAGGACAGGCATTTGGCAGACTGGAAAGTCACTCCACTTGCCTAATGTGGCAACAGATGGTCATGTATGTAAATTCGTGCATTGCACTGCCTTCGCTTGACAAAGAGTGATGGCTTGCCGCCTTCTGTGCCAACAGGATGAGCTGAGGCTTCCCGTATCAGTGTTTTAATAGGTGATTCCCTTCTCTTAAGTTGCACTGTATCTGACCTCGATTATTTTGCACATTACCCTACGGATGAAGAAAGGTTAGAAACTTCTAATTGCCTTGTTAGTGGTGGATTTTCAAAGATGCTGAGTGCCAAAATTTTTAATTGGAATTGTGTGCAGTCAGGTCCTCTGAAAATCAGGCTGTAGGGGAATGGTGGTACCTTCCAAAGCATTTTGGTGAGAATCGCCAAAGAGCAAAACCAGATTTATTAAGCTATAACAAGAGTCTTGTTAAATGGAAGAGGGATCATCCTGCAGTTGCAAGGTCTGTTAAACTGCAAAAATGTTAGTCATTAACGTTGTTGCATCATATTAAAGGAATGAAGCTATGTAAATGCAATCATTAATTAAACTGAATAGCACACCTTTAAACTATCATTCACTATGTTGAGTAAGATGGTCTTCCTTTTGGAGAGAAGCTCAGCCTGATACTAAAGATTCCTTTTTTTTGTAAGTTAAAGAGAAAATCAAGGTTAGTGTTATTTATGGAAAAAAAAAGGCATTTTGTTATGGGATAGTGCTCATTCTGGGCCAATCTGCATCCTCACTGAGCCCCTGAAGTTGGAGCTCAGCTCTGCAGAAGTGGTTTAATAGAGGGAAATGGTCAAACAGTACTGTTGCTGAAGTGTTAAAATACCTGGGCAACGATAACTCCTTTTGAGCTCTTGGGCTGTAAGGTAGGAGTGTGATGGAGGTGCTTCACTGCCCACGTATGGGAGCAAGGCTCTTGCAGAGCTGCATTCCTCTTGCAGGCAAGGGGAACCACTGGAACTGGTGCCAGCTGGCAGCCAGCATGGTTTGGGATGACTGTTGCTGAGTGTGCTGGTTTTGTTGGATTTTGCCTTTGGTGCTGGTCTCCGTAAAAGGTTTTGCCTTTTGCTAGTTTAGGATTTTTCTGGGAGGGACCTTAGAGGCTGCTGTGAGCTACATTTTGACGTTTTTAGATTGCAGTGCTGGCCACAGAAGAGTTTTTGGGAAGGAATCTGCTACTAATGGAAATGGAAAATACAGGGATAGACTATGTAGGCTCTTGAACAGCAGATGGACTCCTTAAGAGACAGATCATAAATTCTTAACTGTACATGTTAATACAGATGTAGAAAGGTACCTCTTCATGGATTAAGGTTTCAAAGAGAAACCGCAACAAAAAAAGCAACAAAACCAAACCACACAAAACCTACCAATCCCTACCCCACCCCCACAAATAAACCCAACACCAAAAAACTACACACACAGAAGTTTACAAACAAACTGTGTAGTTAAAGGAAGCATCCAAGGAGCAGGCAGATGATAATGATGCGATGGGAATATATCAGCCACTCATATTCAACACTATCTGAACTCTGCTATGTAACATTTTCAACATGCCTGATACAAGAAAGTCTAAGAAGTGTGTGTATGATCTGTTCTGTCATACACACAGAGAGAAAATATGATGCAATGACTCTGTATGCTTTTATACATGACAGATTTATATTTTTTGTGTAGCTTCTTCCTTGAAAGAGTCCACCAGATTTACCTTCCCACAGCTTGACCCTGCATCAGAATCAACTGAGGAGAAGGAATGGGGCCCAACCCATGCTTGTTTCTAGCTGTCTCATCAGGTTGTTTGGAACACTCTTTCCATATTCAGGGTGTAGGCTGAAACCTGGGGATGTCCAGGAGTCTATTGCTTTTGATTAGAATAGGATTTTTTGTTGCTTTTAAAAGTCAACATGAAAAAAAAAAGTTTATATTATTTTTAGCCTCAAGGTGGTTAATGAATCCAGGCTGATGATTTGAATAAAAGATTTGACCTGAAGTTGTGTGAAATAAACTAGTTTTCATAATTCTTTAGAAGGAGAAGCCAAGCAGAGGACTGGTAATCAGGTCCTTACTATTATATGTTAACAGCCATGTGATAATATCCATGTGGTTACTGACAGATGTAAGCATTCCTGTGAGAAACAGTGCTGAAGTGTATTGAACCTCTCCTCACTACAATGACAGGCCATCAGAAGAAAAACGCTCATAACAGAGAGCCTGTCTCTCAGAACTGTTACAGAAACGGTCCTGTGATTCCATTCCATGTGCAGCTTCAGTGGTTTCATGCTTGTTCCTCAGCAGGCTTTCTTCTTTTTTGCATTTGCAGCATATTTATTTTGGTGGGTGGAGATGGACAGATTGGTTGTGTGCTGAGTTTTTTCTTAATTACTTCCCTTATGCTGGAAGTTCTGACAGTGATCATATGGAGTTGGGTAAAAAAATGGACCTCTAATACAATGAAAAGTAGTTGTGGATTTTTTATCTTCTACCCTTTTTTAAAATAGGAGATATTAAAATAATTGCTTCCCATTTATCAACCCCACATATACAATGTCTTTCCCATATAAAAAAATACCTGTATTGCTTTAAAACTCTTACCAAAGAATGTTTCTTCTCATGTCCCTTTACTTTCTCCTTAGAAAATGTAATAAAAGTGTTTAATGTCTTGAAAGCCTTTGACTCTCATAGGAATTGAAATAAAAATTTTAGAAATCTGCATTTTTTTCTTCTTTCTTTTTCTTCCTTCTGAGGTTATTCCTGGAAATCATGTCATGCCCCCACTCAATTTTTCATCCATCCAGTTCTGATCCTAGAGAGTCTTGTTATTTAGGTATGTCAGCTTCCTAATCAGACTCTGCTGGCAGGAAAGAAGTGAAGAGTGACAGCAGTAGATTTTCTGCCATGCTTCAGGGCTGGCTTGAATATTGATACTTCACTGTTAGTCTGATTTGTGTTAAATGAAGCATTTCCTTATATACAGGATATGAAAAGATGGAATCATTTCATTCTCTCTTTGTAACTTGGTAATTCTGCTTTTAATGGCCAGCTTTTACACTCTGCTCTAGTCCTGAACGTACAGCACGAATTGCTTGTATGGCTTCTGAAGTTCACTGAGTTTAGTAATTCACTGGAAGAGATGTACTTGTGTACTAAGAGGGCTGAGATAAATTTTAATTTTTAACATGTTGGTGATCAAGATGATATGAGGTGGTCAGGCCATGTGTGTGCTTGAAATCTGTAAGTATGGATGCTCAGGCATTTGCTGCTATGTGAAAGCTTCCGTTACTCATGCTAAACATAGAGAGTTAAAAGGATGGTGTTGAGTTGATTTCATGGGTGAGATGATTGGGGCCTGTGAACCGTGCAGGTTCATCTGTGAAAGAAGACCTTGGAAACAAGAAAGGTGGGTTGTAGCCGTATTTATTTTATTATGCCCCTCCTCTCTTCTACTTAAGCAGCAAAAATCTTGGGAAATAAAATGAAAAGCAGCATCCACGTACTAAGCATTTGCAAAGCTAAAACAAGCAGAAGTCTGATGGTTCACAAAGCAAAGGTTGGATTAGAGATGGTAATTTGGCCGTGCTGCATGCACATAATGTTTTCTGTGCAACTTTCAGTCATTAAATCTAACATGTTCCTTTTTTAGCCTACCGTAAATATGCAGATGATGTCTTGTGGGTGAGTGGGTATTACTGGAACAAACTTTGTTCTTGGTATCTCAGAGGCACTTGAAACAGGGTTGAAGCTGTAAACCAGCTACTGAGGCTCAGTATCAGCAGTAAATACGTGTTTCTTACTAGGAAAGTAAACACAGACAGGAATTCTGAATAAGTGATCCATAGAGAAGGTCTATGCCAATAAACTCAGGCAAACTCTGATTCCCTTTAGCATAGGTTGTATCTGGAAGCATTCCAGATTTGCACCAATGCTCATTCACTTTTATCCAAACTCATTAGCAGAAAAGAAAACCAAGCTGTAATCTTGCTTTATTTTAGCCAAATTCCTTCCTAAGTAAGAAAGATTGACATAGATGTTTCAGCTGAAGCCCAGGCCAAAATGTTTTAAATCACCAAAGAAACAGTTAAGTTCTAGCATCAGAAATTTGCTTCAAAATTTGGGGGTTATTTTATTATTATGCCGTTCCCATGAAAAGGCTGCTTTGACATACAAATCAGTGTTTTGTGGAACCTTCTGTATCAGGGCTGTGAGAGCTCTTCATGCTTTCCTTTGTGATGTGAAATGCTACATGGGAATGAGGTTTCATTTATATCCATGACTGAGTCTGACCAAGATCCCCTGGGTAATTTTGGTCCTCCTTCCTGTAAAAAACTTCAAAAGAGGATAGAGTTATATTTACATTTATAAATGGATTTCTTTTTTTTTTCATTATCATCTCATTCTTAGAATTTTTATGCAGCAAGAAAAGAGGGTATTTCCCCATTCTAAATGGAGATAAATAAGGACTGGAGGTCTATATAAGAAGAACATACCAAACTCTAAACTATAAAACCTGCTTCTTTGTTGTGCTCAGCTCTTGTAGGAGTGCCAGAAAGAAGAGTGTGAAACTGCTTAGATGACAGTTGGCTGGAGTACTCCTCCTCCTTCTAGGTCAACTAGGTTGGAGTGAGGTAGAATCACGCTTGAGGATCCCATTGCTGCTGCAGTACTGGACCCTGGGCAGAGTGGGTGCTTTCTGAGCACGATGCAGTATCTGTTCCAGTGGGCGATGGAGAGCGTACATCCATCTGCTGGCCTACCTTCCAGTAAGGATCGCAGGAGATTCTGTCTCCTTTGGACTTTGTGTCCACTTAATGTTGTCATAAAGGCAGAAGCAATGCTATCCTTAAAACATGACTTAGTGTTGATGAAAAGTTCTGCTTTTCACATTCATAGTGTGATGTGTTTTTCACAAGCATAGAGAGGTTGGGAGTAGACCAATTCCTTGAAGCCACCTTATCTCTGTGTACCGCTGTAACATGGAGTGATCTCTAGTTGGGGCTTGTGGGTGATTTTAATTCTTATTTATTGTACTATCTAATATTGGGTAGTACACAGTAAAATCCAATATTGATTGGGTATCAGGAAAAGCTGTAGACCTGTTCATCAAGATTGAGCTTTTTAATGCACCCTGTAAACGTCACATCAGCATATTCCATGAGTGTTAATCACATATCTGCTATAGCTGTACTATGCTGCTTTCAGTATTAATCTCACTGCCTTACCTTGTGATATTAAGCCACTGTAATGCTGTCTACTAAATTGCAGCATAAACTTAGCATCCACAGCCTTGATGCATTAACACATTACGTTCAGTAGATACCCTTTGTCTCCTAGAGTAATTCCTCAGTTAAAAGCATATGCACTCAGACATATTTTCTCTGCATGCTGCTTATTTGGGTAAGCAAGTAACTTTGACCTTTTCTAAAAGTATGGAAATGATGCTTTTTTTCTCAGAATGGGTTGCCTTGAAATGTGTATACAAAAATACATACATTGGCTTTGTTATTAAGAAAATATCTTTCTGCTTGGGCTTGTTAAAAAACCTGCTTTATAAAATGCTGAATAAAAGCCCTTTGACACAGTAAGGGCACAAGTGATTTTGCTTAAGTGTGCAAAATACAAAGTACTACTTCCTTCAGAAGCTTCTGTCTTTTTGTTGTGAGACCGAAGACAAAGTACAGGAGGATGTGCCAGTTTGAAAACAGTGATGATTGTTTGTTAATTGCAAATGAGGTATTTCAGCTGTCATTAATCATAGAAGCTGTAACATGGTTAATCATTCTGATTTGCCAGCAATCAATGGGGAGATAGTTCCCCAGAAAATGATACTTTGGAGATGTTTTGGAACTTGGCTACACTTTTTATGATTTCTTTTTTGAGCTAATGTAAGGCTGTGTTCTCTGTGAACTAACATCACTCAAATTTACATGGGTCCATACTGAATCTTCTTTCAAATCTGTAGAGGTTACTTTTAACATGTTAATACTTAAGCTGCCTGAGACACAGCATTTTCTTTGTTCCCCAGCCTCAGTAAGAGGAAGCTTTCCGGGCAAACTGACATTTCAGTGTGCAGAAATGGTGAGTACAACTCGGAGTGGGCTCTGAGTGGCAGCAGAATTTAATTCAGAGGAGACAGTTTTCACCCAGAGGCATGGGGAGGCCGCTGATTGTGTGGACTCTTTTTCTCATTCTTCTTAGGATCTTGTAACCTCCGAAGTGTACAAAGATGGAGATCCCATAGCTCCTCTAGGCACTGAACCTATCCTGGCTCATCAGGGTTATCAGCAATTGTTCTAACGAGGGTTTTTCAGCTTTGTGTTGTTACTTGGTTACCATCATTCCCACAACACCCAAATAAAGCCAAGCAAATGTAAAAAAACCCCCTGGTTTCTATTTATGGGCTAGGCTACTGTACAGATCCAAACAAAACAGAATTGTAAGTCCTCTACAGCTTCTTTAATGATCTTTTTTTTTTCCTCTTCAAGTATTCCACTTGGCTGGTTACAAAGACTTTCTATTTTAAATATGTTTTTTCAGTATATTGGACTACTTCTAGTATTCTGCATGAACTCATTAAGTTCAGAAGCTGGAATCCTGACTGGAAGCAAGGAATAACAAATAATGGCCTGTCTCATCAGGCAGTGTTGCTAACTCCAGCTGGGATACTGCTTTTTCAGATACACTTTACACGCATCCTCAGCTTAGAGCAGGGAAAAGAGAAAGCTTAACTTGAAACGCATTAGGGAATATTTTCTTTGGGAATGATAATAATGAAGAACTGCTATAACTGTTTGGCAGAGGATCTCATGTAATTTTGTGTATATTTCTGAATGTAGCTTCAGAAGTCCTCTCCTTAGGGGAATAATTTTGGCATGTGGGCTTATGCGTTTCAGGGAGAATTCTAATCTTAAATCCATTAGGTGATCTTAAAGTATACAAAGCACTGTGTGAACTGAACATAGCATGGGTGCCTTGCTAACTATTCTCTTGTCATCCCTGTTCCACAGAACATTCTTGCCAAATAAAAAGTGTAATTTTATCACCATGGGGCTGAAAGTGATAACTCAACCATTCTATTGATATGTTGCAAATCAGGATGTCTTAATGAAGTTAATTCCCAAAATAAGGCTTCTCTGTGAACATATATATGGATGAGTTCCTTGGTGAACTGAGAGCTTTCCATAGATGTACTAGGGTCATTAACAGTGTACTTAGAGTTGCTTACAGAAGCCTTCTATGTTTCTGAGATTCGAGAAGACTGATAGATATCTGAAAGATAGAGATTGAGGAAGAATTGAGGAAGTATTAACACATGCATGTAAGACATTCCCAGCTGTGGAAAAAAACTATCCCCATCTATCAGAAATATGGAAAGTGTAGGAAGCAGACAGCAGTTCTTGTAGGAAGTAGAACTTAGAAGTGTTGCCCACAACTCAGTCCTCTAACCGTTTGGGGTTTCCAGGACGTCCAGATTTTTTGACAGTGGACTTCTAAGAGAAATCCCTCATCCAGGGAGATGCTAGGTTTGTACAGGTCCATTCCAACTCCAGATCTGTCTGTAGGAAATGTATTTGGCCTTTAATGCTTTGTGAGGAAAAGGATGGCTGGCATTAAGTTAGGAGAAATAACAGACTGAAATAATGACAGACCACAGTTAGGAGAATAAAGGTGCTTACAGACTCTGCATGTGGACTTTTTTTTAAAAAAAGTGTATCTGTAGAGAGTCTGAGGCCCATCCTGATACTCTAGCTCTAACTGAAGTTCCCACACAACCAGGAAGAATTTTACTGGCTTGAAAGACTGGATATTCAAGTCATGTAAGAAGTATAGATCATAGTAAACACCAGACCTAGTTTGTTTTTAAACCACACTATTTCATGCTGGATGAAACTGAAGTGGTGCCAGTTGTGTGTCTGATTGCATTGCTGGTGTGTCTGCGAGAGCCTTCAAGAAGAGTTTTTCTCCTTGACCAGACCACGCAGTGTTTACAGGGTTTTTTCCTCATTGCAGCTATTATTTGTTTACTGTAATTCCCTTCTGGACCAGCGTTGAACATAGATCCCCTCCTTTGCCCTTCTGGTATTATTACCCTGCTTGTGTCACTGGACAGAAGTCTGGCATAGGATGAGAGCTGGTCCAATCCTGAGGCTTCTATTTGGTTGTTTCCCAATCCTAAAGTCAACAGATTCTTTAGCTATAAAATCTTGGGCAAATATCAGATGAGGATGGTTTTAGTCAGGGAGCTTCTGCTGCTTTATAATAATACGCATCTCTTGTTGTTATAAGAAATGTGCATTATAAATGTCAGAATGAATTTTCCTCTGAAGGCTGCATCCTGCTGAGTATCCTTAACACTGCATTTCCTGGCTGGAGTTAAAAACTACAGTGCACAAAATAACATATGGGGTTAGTTGTAAAGGCAGGCGGAGTTCAGCTCTGGAGGATGTTTTTATTAATTGACTGAATATGGAGATGCAAAATGGGAATCTTGCAACTGTTGAAGAGTAGCAGTGACAGTCCAGGAGCACCCATTTTTTACTTTTGACTGCATCAGAGCTTACTGTCTGCATTGGACAGTTGAAACTAAACGTATTAAGGTTTGACTAAGTGTCAAGGACATGGAGGCTTACTTTCCGTGGGCTAAAAAGCTACATTGGCAATTAGAGAAGTGTGATTGAATCACTAGCTACTCCAGAAAAACCCCAAAACAGGGTCAACCCCTCCCCCAAGTGCCAAAACACTCAACAAATACTGTTTTTTGTATATGTACCAGCAGATTCCAAATAGCGTCTGTACTTGGTCATGTCAACATTGGAGGGAAGGTTCCCTGCCTTTTGCCAGCTTGTTCCTCATCCTAGATGTTTCATCAGTGGCCTCACCAAGAGAAATATCCTGGAATGAAAACTAGCTATTGTATCCTTGTGTTACCAGCATTCATCCCAGCTCAGCCTGCCTCTGATTCCAGCAATAAACATAGTTTTTAATTTTTGAAAAAACAAAACCAGCCACCAAAACAAACTATTCTTAAAATTAAATGTAGAAGTGACAGGTAGATAACATTGTAATTAAATTTGAGCAGTGGGCCCTGAAAACAACAGAACTGAAATCTTCCACTCGACCTTATGGTAGTCTTTTTTTGAGGTGGTGAATATGTAATGCCAACTTTGGTTTAATGTTTAGCCCTGCGGTCTATTTCTGCTTGTGCAGGCTCCTCCAGGCAGGGTCTCATACCTTCTGCATAAATTTGGAGTTGCTGGATGATAGCTGTGTTTTAAGTTGGGCTTTTATTTAGGACTGAAGGACTTTATTATTCGCTCCCACAAAGATAAGATCTGATTTAGACACAGTCAAATAACTTTCATTTGATTTTTTTAGTGTTAATTGTTGTCACTGGGCTACACTTAACACTGTATTTTGGACTGTATTTAGGATAATGTACTCAGGAATGAAGGGACTAAAGGTTATGTTTACTGTTAGGATCTAGAAGGCTCATAGGTCTACAGTGGAATTACCAGAGTGCAGTGTTTAGTTTTTTGATCTGTTCTGTGTGACAGGTGTATTGTGAAACCTTAGGTTGAGGTCAGGGCCAGGGCTAGGCATCAAAAGAGAAGTGGTGAAAGAACTTGTTTTACTCTTCCAAAGAGTAAAGAATAGTCATATAGGATGAGAATTCCTGTCTAGAGTTTTATATAGCTTGTGGTATGCTCTTGAGATTCATTAAGGCCTGCATCTCTGTGAATAGCTGTTGTGATCTTGATTTAGTCTTACTGTCAGGTTCTGATGCTTGTATGTGCCACATTAATACTAGGGTTAGGGAATTTTTAAGGTCAGAGTTCAAGATGGGGAGGGATTTCAGTGCTCGATTCATTTGTATGTTCTCTGGGGCTGTAGAGCTGTGATGAACACTGATTCCTTCTACTTCTTTTTACTTACTTTGTCAGAGAGCTGTATTGATATGACGTTTGGGGATGATATCTACATCCCTCCTTTTCTCTTCATACCCTGCAGTGGGGGACAGTGAGTTGAAGGTTCTGAGAGGGTGTTTTATGTCATTTCCACACATGTGGCCTTCATCCGCCACAGAGCAATGTGGGACATTGTTTTTAAAGGCTATATTCTTACTTTCAGAGTCACAGCATGCTTTCCTAATTCAGGGTCTTTTTTTGTTTGAAAATAAAAATCACTTTATGAATTGACCTTTCATTATGATGGGAAATTACCTTAAACTTCTGCAGGAGTTAAGGAATGGTATTTTCTTTGATAATACAGAAGTGAAATCAATTTTCTTTTAAGTGTTGTACCTTTGAGTCTTTATTTCCTTTCTCCTCCCTTGGGTTATCATTTCCTGCATAATGTTTTCTTTCATAATATGCCATGGAACATTGAGTAAGGACAAAATGGTGAGTTAGGAAGATAATCAAATTATGGAGTGATGTCCCATAAGAAATTTTTTTTTAAAAACTATTCCATCTCATTTGGTCAAACTTGATAGATGTGGTATTATTTGGAAAGAACAAGCCTTCACAACATGCAGCAAACTTTTAAAAAAAATTTTTGCCTGTGGTATATAGCTCTCTTGGTTATCTGCTTTTTTAGTGATAGAAACCAAAAACCTTTGCTTTCAATTTTTGCTTGTGTTCCTTTGTATTTTAAAATAGTCTTTAACAGTGGCAGGCCTCAAAGTACAAGAATTACAATTCTAACTTCAGTAATTTTATCCAAGTGACCATAATTCATACCCAAGACCACATCAAGAAATGGGATTCTGAGATTACCTGTCACTTGAACGTCATGAAATATTGAAGACTGAAGAGGACAAAAATTGTTGAAAGGGCTCTTTGAGCAAGGGGGAAAAATAAGTTGTAAAATTCCCATATGACTTTTCAGATTTTAATGTCCTAGTAAAGATGGAGAGGAATCTCTCCCACAACTTGGGTTGAAGAAGATCAAAGCTGGGTTTTAGCAGGTGGTGTGTTACACAGGAAGAAAGTGGAATCAGTAGGGTGCCTCAGTACAATAGTGTGCATGATATGATTTGTTCTGTTTAAATCCTTAAAATACCACCTGCAGACTACAGACATTGCTGGAAGGAGTTAGGTGTCCATATGTTGGCCTAAGAAATGCAACAACTATTAGGAACATTGCTCTTTTTTCTAGTGAGCAACTGAATTGAGACCAAAAGGGATGCACAGCATCTCCCTTGTTTTCAGCCCTTCCTTGTGTTAATTTGAAGGGAATAAATAGCAAAGTACTGGTTGGGCCACAAGTCTCTTCCTGAGCTCTTGGTTGGGGTGCCTTTCTGTCTAAAGGCATGGACATGTGTATGTTTCCCTCACTAGCTTTCTAGCCTCTCTATTCATCTTGTGGATCTGTGCCTGTTGTGTAGATTCCAGCACCCAGAAGTGCTCTTTAACACTCTGACATCTGTGAGTACTTGTATTTCTTCATTGAAGCATCACATTCTAAATTGCTCCATTCATTCCTTTGATTTTGAACATAACTGTGACTCAGCAAGCCATGCAGAAATATGTGTTTAGAGTGCAATGGACTTTGGGACCTGAGCAGTGAGAGGCTTTGTTGTGGGAGTGTTTTCTGGTGGAGTACTTGAGGGAACACCTGGCTGCTTCAGATACAGAAGCAATTAAGAGCTTTCTGCCTTGCTTTAAAATATAACTTGCAACCCTGACAGGACTTTCACAGTCTAAAACTTCAATTTGGTAAAATGTGTAGTTTCAGTATAAGGATCAAATGGATGGAACAGGGCAGCAGTCACACACTTTGCTCTGTTACAGGGAGTATTTTGTAATACAGAAGGAAAAATAACTCTACAGAGAGAATGCAGTTGTAGAGGTTGATTTCAGCACTTAGGCTGTACAAAAATGTCATCTTACACTTCTAGGGTTAGCTGAGGGACTGTTTAACTGATCTTATTCCAAAGCAAACAAGGACCAGTGTGCAACTCACTGTACTAGCAACTAGAAAGGAGTAATTCCTGTCTGGCACGCATGGTTAAATCCTACACTGATTCATGACTCTTCTCCTTGCAGTTGCAGGAGCACAGAACCTACCTATTACTTTTTCTCCCCCTTCTGCTAATGAAATCAGGATTAAGTTTCCATTCATCTCACCTGTGTTTGGATATAGTCAGGCACTCAGCTGTCCATGTGGTTGTATGTTTATAAGTTTAGGGAGAATTCCTCTGAAGCTTTTATGTAAATCAGCAAAGGCCTTGTACTGTGGGAAAAGTGTCACTCTTTGGGCTTCTCTTTGTTTTAGCTGAGTTAGGATTCTTGAGATAATAACGTTGTTTATTGGAGAATGGCCACACTGAAAGTGCACTGTTGCTGCTTAGAAGGATTGCCTGTGAAGCTGATCTACACCCCTCGCTCATGAATTTACTGCAAGGGGAAGGCTTTTTGTTGGGCACAGTGCTTAAAGGACTGGCACTGGACCATAAAGGAATAAAGCAGTGAGCAGGCTGCCCAGAGCAGGGGGTGTCACTGTCCCTGGAGGGATTTAGGAGGTGCTTTAGTGATGGGCTTTGTGGTGCTGGTTGGACTGGATGATCTTAGTGGTCATTTCTGACCCAAACAACTGTGATTTGATTAGTAACTGGTGAGTTTCTGTAACATGCGGCTACAACCCTCTTCCATTATCAGACATCACTTGAAGTTTAGCTCTCTGCACATCCTCACATGCTGCCTGGTTTTAGTTTAAAATGAGTTCTATAACTGGATTTCTGTTAGCTGTGAGAATTGTGTATGAAGTCAGGAATGGGACTAATAACAAGGCTTACGTAAATGCTTAAGCTTGCATGGCAGTGAAGACAATACCTATAAAAACTGGTAAAGGTGCCTATCAGAGCTCCCATATGTTGGCTGGAGCAATAGGGGGACGAGGGATGTTTTGTCACAGAATTCTCCGATGAGGAGGGGGCAGTAATGTAAATTAACTAATGACTTTCTTTTTAAATTCCAGCTGTATTTGCAAGAGATACAATCTGTTGGAGAAGATAGAAAAGTAAAAGCAGAAACTGGAGTCATTCACAGTGGTAAGAGATAGCTTTTGTATCTCTTTGCTATCATTGTGACTGGCATATGACAAGTTCAGAAACTTGTACATCACACTTTTAACCTATAATTTACAACTGTTTGGTTTGTTGAGCTGTAGTGCCACATGCCATTGTGATCATGGGGAAAAAAATGCAATAATTAGCAATGTGATGCTTTCTGAATTCCTTGGCAACTTCTTACAAAGACACGGATTAGTGGGTAAGTGTGGTTGCTTTCATGTAGCACATGTGTGATGGATAACAAATAGGAAGGTACTTTATATGTCCGTTAGTGTGGGATCAAGAAGACAGGAACTTTGGGGGCTTTTTTCACCTGAGAAGTGCAGCCTATTGAATATCTTGGAAGCTGCTTTGGTTCCTGTTTTCTCTGCAGTCTTCACCACTCCAGATAAATTTCTTTCCTCCTTACTCTGTGTCATTAAGTTGATCAGCTCACACTATATTGTCCTACTGCTTCTCCTCATACTTTTTAAAAACTTGTTTAAACCACTGTAAAGATTGATCACAGTTTGTAACTGGAAGTTCTGCAGAACTAGTACTCTGAAGTCATCTACTAAGTAAAGCCCAAGGTGATGTTCAGAGAATGGTGGGAAAGAGCAGTTTCATAGTAGTTTAAAAAAAATAAAAGCTAAACCTGTAGAGTCCAAAACTAAGAAACAGGATCTCTGCAATTGCATCGTTTCAGAGATTATTTGAACCCAATATTTTGTGTCACTTTGAAGAAAATACTTGTTTAAACATATGAATTAATGCCTTTCGCTGTTGTATCTTAAATTAGGGTTTACTGCTCTCTGTCCATCATGTTAGAAAAGTATAAGCTCAATCTGTTCCAAGCCTGCATATAACAAGTAGGCTAATGACCTCATTATGCTGTGTGTTTCTAGTGTCAGTGACCATTTTTTTAAATGGCTTTAAGGTTCTCTACTTTCCATGCAGTTCAGGGTATCTGGATGGTGTTTCCTATGAAAAGTGACCTGAGAAATCTTCAGTGAATCACTTATTTTACAGATAGAAAATTGAGGTATTAACAGTATTTCTGCACTTGAGTATGGGTGTTGGGATGATAAGTAGGTTATGTATTGAGGTTTGTGAAATACTCAGAGATTGTAATAAATAGGCAGAAGAATGACTCATTTGCACGTTACTGCAGGCTCTCTGCTCCTGTGGTGGAGGGCAGTTATGCTCTTAAGGGTTTCCTTTTTGCTTTAAGCTTTTGGGTTTTTGCAGAGTTGCTACATGGCAAAATGCCAAAGCTTTTGGTGGTGGAAGGTTTACAGGGAGTGGCTGAATGAAATCAAACTGTTGGTTAGTAGTTTAGCGCACTAGACTCGGTAGTGGTGAGCTGTGTGATTTCCTCAAAGGGAAGAATTAAAAAATATATGTATGTCCAAAGTGATTCTTACACATCTGCTGATCCTAAGTGTGGCCAAGTACACGATGAAATATTGCTTGTCTGGCTATAAGCTCTATTTACTACAACTAAGTGAATCATCGGGTCAGTTCCTGACCAGACCTTGAACTATCAGAACCAGATGGCCTGCCTAGAGAGCAGGATACTTTGGAAGCATCTCCACCCTCATCTCAACAATGTTATACAGGACAGGGATTTCTCAGAAAAGCAGTGCTGGCATTCAGTGATTTTGGTGAAAAGATGGTAGTTTTTCAGCTGTACTTAACAAGACAACATAAAAACAGTTTAATAGGTGAAGAAAAGACAGGGCTGGGAGGAAAAAAGAAGCAAAGCAAAGGAGGTGGTGCATCACCTCCCACAGGCAGACTGATACCTGGTGTATGGCTCATCCAGGTCAGCCATCCCTGGTGTTTCTCCTCCCAGCCACTTGCCCACTGTCAACCTGCTGGCTGTGGGCTGTAGTGGGAAATGGAGAAGACCTTGACACTGTGCAAGCACAGCTCTGCAGCAGCCGAAACACTGGTGTGTTATCAGCACTGCTGTAGCCACAGATCCAAAACAGCACCCTGTGGGCTGCTGTGAGGAAAGTTAACTCCATCTCAGACTTGGTATGCTTGCTTACTTTTTAATGTAGTACTAAAAAACCTGTTATCAAAAGAACAAAGTACTGTTGTAAGATCTTAAGAACAGAGTTTTCTTGTTTAGAAATGCTTTCTTGCATGTGCAGGTGCAATGTTTTCATTAGTATCATGGGCACTTCTGACCGTTCAAAAAGACCCGTGTGCTGTGGTTCATACTCTGAAAAATATCTCAAAACATTAAAGTTTATGGAATTCAGTAGCACTTATGTGCTTCTCTGAGTAGGCCTGGCATATTCAAGCTGACTCTGTCCTGCTGTCCTACAAGAGCAATTCTGAAGAAACATCTGAGGTTAACATTGGGCTAATTATCTCAGAAATTGGTAGGTTTTATCTATAGAATGCATCTTGTTACTGTCTTGCTAAATATGTAATTTTGTGACTTAAATCTGCAAGCTTTCCGAGATGTACTTTTTTGCTTTTATCATGAGACTAGACAGAGAAAATGCTTTTAAAATTAAAACATTAGAATTCTATATTGTCCTAGGAAATTGAAAAGGGAAAAAAAGATCGGAAGTAGGAATGAAATTTTAACTCACTTCTGGAAAAAAAAATAGTGAATCACTTTACTGTCAGTGTCTCTATCCTTCCCTGCAACACTTCAATTTTGATCTTGTACAGTGCTGTCAATGAAAAATAAACTGGAAGCTGTGTGATGCAAAGAGCTCAAGAAATAATTCAGATAAGATTTCACCAATCACTTTGATCAATATCAAAGTCTGAAACTGAAAGCAGGTTCAACTTTGACAGAATTTTCTGAGGAAATTATCAAGGTTCAAGGATAGTCTGGACTTCACAAAGATTCTTTATTTTTAGGATGTCTGGACTGCTCTGTTGTTACTGCTGGCCCTTTTGTATTCCACTTCTGTTAATACTAAGATGGATAAGCGTTTGTTCCTGGTGGTGAAAAGCATGTCAGAGGCTTTGGTAAATGTATAGCACTGTGACTGGTCTGGGTGTAAGAGTTTGAGGTGACCCCTTCAAATGTCTTAGTGGTTTTGTCAATCGCTGCTCTCCAGTTCCAGGGGAGAGATGACATTACGGATGTGGTCGGTCATGCAGTAAGCACAATGAAACCGAAACTTCAGTGTCTTCATAAGTGGTGTTATGCAACTTCTCATGGCTTTTCAGTACTGAAGCACTGTTTTGAATGAAGATTTCAATTATGATGAATAAGACTGCTTTGTTATGAATATGTGCACTCTGTATGAAGGCAGGACAGAAGTGCCTCCCTCCGATATGGCCTGAAATGGTTCATGCTGTAAAGATTCGTGATCAGAGCAAGTAGTTTTCCTTTGCCAGTGATAGCTTGTATTTTCCTTCTGTCTGAACCATGCACTCAGTAAGTTGGAAGAATTGTAGATATCTTTGTCCTCAGCAACAGAGGAACAAACACCACCTCTGAGGGCAGTAGTGTATCCTGCTAGAATGTAGGACCAGGGCAGTAATTAGTGCCCTGGCCAAAAGCAGGGTGTACGTGGGGATAAAGTGGTGAAAGAGTTCTTGTATTTTTCCTCCAACTTTGCAGATCAGGCAGTTTAAAAAGAGCCAATGCATTCCCTGTTTGCTGTGCTCAGATTTTGAGCAAGGTGACTAGACTGTCTAGTCTCAGTTAATGAGCAGAACCCCTCGGAAAAATAATGATGGATAAAGTTCAGCTCTTGGAACAACTCTACCTGTGTCAATACTGTTGGGAACTCTGCATATTTAAGGAAGCCAGCCAGTGGAGCCAAATCTCATCCTGTGTAAATTAATTCTCATACATGAGGGTTAGGGAGCTTTTTTTTTCCTCATTGTTGGACAGGGCAGTCCAAATATTGAGCAACTGTAGAGCCAGCTCTCTTCAGCCAAAATCCTTGGTTCTATGGATGCCAGCAGTAGAGCTCTGTTAACCACAGAATCTGGTTGCAGTTCACCTCTGCTGCCTGCAGAGCCAGCCCTGCGTGTTTTGGTACATGGCTAAATTGGAGATGCGCGTTTGTGGCGGTTCTGACTGTGTTGTTTTGTCAACAGTAAGAAATGTGTTTGAATGAATGCCAGAACTGCTTTTTGTACAAGAAGATAACGTTATGCATGGCTTCATGAAAATACAGACAGACAGTTTTTAAAAAAGACTAGCTGTTCAGGAATCACCTTTGCCTCTCCTTGGGGTGGCTCTAAAAGGGTAAAGGAAAGGCATGACTGATACAGGGTCTTAACTTGGCAACAAACGCTGTGATCAGCTCTTCTGTGACTGCACAAGCCACAGTAACTTCCTGCCTTGATAAGTTGAATTCTGCTTATCCCAAGTTTTACTGTGATTTGGGCTCTCTGGGCAAAGATAACTGGCTCATAGGGAATTTGATTGGTTTCTTGGAGAAGTCTCGTTCAGCAGATGTCTGAGAAATGTTTCAGTTATGATGAAGTAACTCCATCCACCCCAACAAAACCCCTGTTTGATTGGAAAATTCCTAGCTGGTCCAGTTTATAGTCTACCAGTTCTTCGTGCTTACAGGATGGTTAGAGCAAGCTGAGATGCTGAGAATTTAGCTTGCACAATATGGGAACTGTTAACTGGCACCATTTCTTTGGTAGTGCCTACACGGAATATATAGGAGCTTTTGTAAGTGCTGTTGCCAGGTTGGTAACTAACACCAGTGAGAAGAGATTTAGCAGTTACAGCAATTTTGAAGTTCCCATACAAAACATGGTTTTTTTGTGCACATATCTGAAATTTGCCCGAGAAATGGGGGTATCGTATCCTTGGGCCCACTGACAGTTTGAACAGGTAGGATATTGCTGGTAACTGCAAATTAGAGCTTCATTTGATTCTCTTGAATGCTAGATTCTGTGGAGCAAATAATACATTGCTTTATCCTACAAAGCTATGTGAAATATTCCTTTGCAGAAGTTTTGCTCAGATGTAAAATAAAGGTCTGTCTAACGTGCTGCAGATTTAGTCAGTTCATGGATTGTGGCCTGCCAGAGATCACATCCAGTGAATGGGCAAAACTGAATGAACTCAGAAATGCTGTAGACTCTGCATGTGTTCTGTACAGTGTAATTGACCCTTACTGTCTTTGGGAAAAGTACCCTCAAAATAAAACATATGTTTATTTTCTTTAAAATGTTCCTCAGCAGATGAACAGAATACCTTCTTTTTATTCTGTTAACAAAATCACTCCATTTGCTGCCCACGTGTTGTGTTCATTTCCATGGCTGGTCAAACAGCTTTCTTTATCAGCATTGCCCTTGCCAAGTCAAGAAATCTGTAACTTTTTTTAAAAGCCTGTCTGTGTGCCTGACTAAACAAGGGCCTCGGTTCATGCACGTCAGGCACCGCTTCCTATCATGTTGACCTTGACAAGCAGAAGTTTTCTGGCATTGTCTCCTGACTACTGAGGTGATTATGAAGGAGAGACTGGCTAAGGTGCCTATGTGTATTTTTAACAGTACCCAGTCTGCATTGATTGACTGTACTTTTGACAATGAATTTTGATGTACCTGGGTAGTGTGGGTTTTAGCTGAAAAGAATAATTTGTTTCTTGGGTTTATCTAAAAAAAGTGCAGCTCAAAGTCCAGTAAATCCTGTAATAGCCACTTATTTTAATGTGTAATAGCAATTAAGTTGAAGGACTGTATAAACAATAAGTAATTATAGGTTAACTTATTTATATGCTGCTGTTGTTGTTGTTGTTTCCAGGAATACCTTTTGTTAACAGAGGAAATCAACATTTTCCTTGTGGGTAGGAAGGTGGGGGAGGAGAGGAAGGCTAGTGTTTGTTGTAAATCTGGGAATACCAAAATGTCAGTGGTGTTGCTTCCAGTGTAATGTGTGACACTATGGGAACGCTGCTGGGCCCGTGTCTGTTTACAGTGGGTGTACATCAGGTCATTTTAAGAGAGGAAATTTTAAGAGTTTTTATGTACATACATTTTGTGTGTGTGTGTACATATGTATGTTCAAAAAAAATTACTGTTCAAGGAAAAGCTTGCATCTTCTTCAAAGGACCCATATGGGATGACTTGGTCTTAGAAAATGAAAGGCTTCATTTAATTTCAGTGTTCAGTTTTGGAAGGTTCAGACTGGCACATTTAAATCAAGTACTTACATTCAAGCATAAGTATAACCTCACTGACTCATGAAGTATGCTTTAAACATATGTTAGTCACCTGAGGCTTAGCTGCATCAGGCTTCTTCAGGTCTGTCTTGCCTCCAGTTGATTATCTGGCTTTATCAGTTTTCATCAAAAGCGGTTTACTCCTGCGAAGTCTTTCAGAGCTCTGGTAAAGTTCTTCACTTCCCCAGGCTCACCATAACGTTGACAATTCGTTGTCATGTGTACCATGCTGCCCTGTGTGCTCAGCCAGGGCAGCTCTGTTGACTGTGTTCAGAGTGCCACTGCCCAGAGGCTGCTTCTCTAGGTCTGCAGCCTGGGCGGGGGGGCTCTGCTCTCCTGTTCTTGTGGGGCCAGCAAGCTGGTTAAAGTTCACACAGCTCTTTGAATTCAAAGGAGTTGATTCAACCTGTATTTGTTAAGAATTAGCCCTACATATCTAGCAACGGTAAACTGGCTCTTCAAAGATGTCTGAGGTAGGGAGAATGAAAGATGGTGTGGACTTAGAATGCTTAATAGAAAGAAGGATGAAATGTGAATAGCTCCAGGACTTTCTTTGAACTTGAGATGTATTCCGTGATTATGAAAATTTACTGTAACTACACTGTACCAATCTGCTGGTGGGAATTTGATTCCTCGTGTTTATTTCTTATAATCTAAAGCAAGTGTGAATTTGAACGCTTAACTGATACTCACTTTTGTCCTTCTGCTCTTACTGTTTAGAGAAGCCACTGTGATTGAGGCAAGGTATGCTACTACATTACCTACTTTTCTGTTAGCATTGCCATGCCGTACTCTTCTAGCAGTCCACATTTGGGTAATCGCAGAAGCAATTACTGACACTGCCTCTTGGCATGCCGTTCTGAGCTGAAATAGAAGCCAACATAAATGACTTTTAATGACTCAAGCCCCTGGCAAGAATGACTTGTAAGGTAACACCTGGTTTGCAACAACTGAAAGTTAACTTTTTAAAGTTTTGCAGGGGGTACATGCAGCTGTAGAATTTGACTAGATCATATTTTCCAGTTTCACTGTTCTTTATCAGTATGTTTGGTGCTTGACGAAGAGCAAGACGCTTATGTTTATTTTGGCAAGCAATGCTGGGGAATGGGAGTTTTCTTATTCTGAAAGTTTTCTTTCTAGATCCCCCATCCATCCCTCCTGCATAGCAGAGAGGGCCAATTTACTGGCCATGCAGCTGAATTCAGCTATTCTGAATTGAGCTCAGCTCTACCAGTGGGATACATGTAGTAAATCTGGAAATTTTGGATACCTTCAGTTTACCAGAGTGATGCTCTTCAGAGGCGCTTCTAGCATGCCGGCCAACAGAACACAGGCTTTAGGGTCTCAGCAGGGATTCTGTTGTGGAGTGGGGAGGATATAGAGCAACTGGGTGCAGTTTGTAAAGTGGTGAGCACTGGGAGACAAGCAAGTTGCTACTTCATCCTGAGATGCTACTGGTAGCTGTGATGTTGATGGAGCTGTGCTGAGATCTTGCATTTGGACCTCTGGAGTAGGGAAATGCCTTTGCCAGCTCACTTCTTGGGAAACTAATAAGTGATTTCAAGGGAGGATGAAAAACATTTAGGTAAATTGCCTTTCTCTTCTCAAGAAAAGCCCAAAGGTTAAGGCATACTAGTGTAGTAGGAGGCTGGTTTAGAATGGGCACTAGAGGAGAGTAGGCTGGAGACATTCCCTTGTTGCTGGGCTGCTGGGATGAGTCTTACAGACTCTTCCATTTGAACTGTTACAGTTTGCTTAAGTATTTATTGGATGGATTTATAGGACAGGACTCCTCGTTCTTTCAGAAATTCTGATTTTAATGAATTGATAATTTCCTACTCTGAAAGGAAAAAAAACGTCGGGAGACTTCCTGGCTTGTTTCAGCATGTTAGTATTTTTTTGTAGTTCAGTGTAATATCTTAATGTGGAGTAGAGTTTGTGCCATTAGTGAGTGTTTCCTTCTTAGGTAAAAGAGTGGTGTAATTTATAGGGTTAAAAAGAAAAGCAGTGGGAAGCAATGTCATCTCAGCTTTGAAGTAAATGTGCGTTTGACCACTCACGTCCTTGCAGTGATATACTTGATGGTTGTTCGGGTCGAATCAGATCATGGACCTCAGCAGGGACACAAATCCAAATGGATAGGCAGTTCAAACACATTGTGATAGTATACTGATTGAGGTAGGAAACTTGGCTTCACATTACTGGCACTCTGCTTCAAAAGGCTTCAGAGAGGGTCTGGCTTGAAAACAAGCATTTGGCTACTAATCAGCGTGGTAAAGAGGACGGGAGAAAGTTTCAGAGGTTGTGCCTAAGTCACTTGGCTGTTTGCTCCGAAGTAGCTCCTACATCATGTCAGTACCTTTCATGGAAAGGCCTGGTACTGTACAAGAAGACTCCCTTCCAGAAATTTTTTAAAAATCTGAATACATATGTTTAAGAAACATATCATCAGATGTGTTTGGGGGATGTTTTTCAGCGCTTAGAATGCTGGTTTTTAAGTAGTTGTGCGTATTTATTTTTCTAATTTATTTAACTTAAAATATGACTATTTTGTAATTAATTTTGTTATAGTCATAGTTTCCACCCTCTAAACTGGTGGAACTGACCAGAATGTGTTCTTAAAATGTTCTAATAGGTTAACTAACCTTTTGATGTCCAATATTTAGCAGAAACTTTATTAGGTTTTCTGTAGTAGGGTATTTCATGGCTTCATAAAGTTTGAAAACTTCTTCATCCTTACTGTCTCCTAAACAGGGACTGAGGATGGGGAATTGATCTGCCTTCTAGCTTTATCTCTGTTTTTGCCAACAGCATGACATAATCTTTTATTTTTAAGTCATTACAACTACTGCAATTGAATTTAAATGCAACTTAATACAAGGCTTTCCAACAAAAGAGACAAGAAACTGAGCAGTAATGAGAACTTTGCAGGTCTCTGGACTTCTAATTGCATGCCCACTGTGCAGAGAGATTTTGGATCATTTATCATAAGCTCGGTGCTACCCTAGAGGAGTTGACTCTTCGGACTTGGTATATGAATGATAATAGGCCACACAAAATTAATCTGTTTGGATATTTCTATTGTGTGTATTCTTAACCCACAGGTGCAGAATGTGAGGTAATGAACCAAAATCTGTTTTGGATGAAGGCCAAGTAGCCATCAAAGGGAATAGTAGTGTTCATATTGCATGAAAACAAATAATTGTTTACTAACTGTGAGGGTGACTGCTAATGTAAGAATATGTGTTGCTATGGAATGTATCATTAAAGGAAAACCAACTTTATTCCAAAAAGAGGGCTGCTGGGCAGGGGAAGTTAGTGTGTTTTCTAGTGAAACTTAATGATACTGTGATGATTCTTTGGCAGAGAATAAAAAATAGATTATAAACATCTTAGACCTTGGCTCTCAGTTTGTCATGGAACAACTTAGTGGAAATAGCATTTCTGGGTAGGTGTATGTGCCTGCCCCTATATACTGTAGCTGCTGAGATTATATAATCTCAGAATGTCTACTTTGTACTGGTACCAGTTTGTTGCAACATGGACAGTTTACTCTGCAGAGGTCTTAATAGAATCATAGAATATCCTGAGTTGGAAGGAAGCCATAAGGAACATCGAGTCCACCTCCTGCCTTGCATGTGTCCCCTTATGTGGTCTGGTTCTTCATTCCAATAATTTGGTGTAATTAATGTAGTGCTGGCCTTTTATCAATGTGTAGCTTCAGGTGTGTCATACAGCAGAGTTCTTAGTTGTTCCATTACAAATATGGTAAGAGCAGGGATCACATTTTGCAGTGGGGAAAATGCAAGGAGGTACCAGGGATGGCTTTAGAATTTGTTCTGAAGCATTAGTAAAAAGAAAAGTAATTTCTAATGTTTGGTGGTATTGAGCACATTAGGCTAAGCTTGAAAAAACTGCACAGAAGTGCAAGAAGAGAGAGGAAAATGTTACCACTAACTATTTTTATCATTATTGCAAATGCAGACGTGTATTTTGCAGCTGTCTGCGTTCAGCTGTTCTTCTGAATTTTCTGCCTTTGTGAGCCAGAGGCTGTGAGAATCACTTTGATTTATTTCACTGCAGTGTAATGCCACTTACACTCTATTTAAACCTGGACAGTATTCGCTGGGTGTAAAGGTCGATTCTGAAGGTACCAATGTACTTTCTTAGGTTTGTTATGTTGATTTGTTTGGGTTTCTTTGCTGCTGAGATGCAGGATGGTGTTATTGACCTAATGTCGTGCCTGGTATAGCCCCAAGCAAGTGACACAGCCACTCACTCACTCCCCTGCCCCCAGTGGAAGAGGGGAGAAAATCAGAAGGGTGTACGTGAAATTGGTAGGTTGAAATAAGAAGCGTTTAATAACTATAATAATAATAAATTGTAATGAAAATTAAAATAACAGAGAAGGAAACTAATCCAAGAAAAACAAGTGATGCAGATGAAAGTCGTTCACCACACACTGACTGATGCCTGGCCAGTTCCTAACCAGTGGCCACCCTGTGGTCTCAGGTGTGTATTTTACAGTGTTCAGTGATGTAACTGAGTTCCATTAATGACACTATTTTGTTTTTACTAAACATATTCATTTATAATGACACCCAAAGCTGGGAGGACAAGTTAATATACCTTAAATGCTCTTGACGCTGTGTATGAATTATTTTTTTTAATTATTAGATTTATGTTTAGACACCAGACTACAGCATATAGAAAATCACACCTGTTGCTAATGTCCAGGTAGTGAAGACAAGCGTCTAAATGTCATGCTAATCTCTAGTAGTTTTCCAACCACAGTGGCAGGGCTTTGTGCTCAACTTAAGGACACTTGTTTTTGTAACTAGCAATCGTATGCACACTAATGTTTGGCCTTTGACATCATAAAGTATTTTTTCTTCTGCTATTTAAATAAAATCTAGGTGAAGACCACAAGAATTCCTTTTCTGAAACAGTGAAAGTTGGAATCAAGCTCTTGCAGTTTTGTTGGTCTTTCTGAAACAAAAATACTAACTTATGGTCATGTCAGAAAAGGTGTGCTCATCCCAGCCTTCATCTGCAATTCCCTGATTGCATCTCTTTATTATAAAAGTCAAAATCAAATGTGGAATGGAGGCCACGTGTCTGATTCTGCTGGGTTTGGCTTTACCAAGGGTGTGTGGAAGTCTGCAGGCAAGACAGTGGAATATAATACGAATGGATAGGTAGGAATCCCATTTCAAAATGAGATGTAATTCTGTAGAGGAAGTAGAAGTGCAGGAGATGAAAGCATAGTGCAGGCTGCTACAATCTCATTAGATACTTAGCATTTGAATCTTATTTTTTTTGAAGTTGGCTCTAAATGTGCCACCCATACCTTGCATGTTAGCTCTGTGGAGCAGGGGGATTTTAACTGACTTATTTGCAGATGAATAAATAATCCTTAATTAAAAAATAAAAATTAAAAATCCTCACTCTAGCATTGATCTACTTTATGGATATATTTGCATGACTAAATTTTAAACCAGTTGCTCTGTTAACGGTGAAAAGCTTACTCAGTGACAGAGTGTATAGTTGTGCTTAGTAGGGCTCATAAATAGATAGATGGCCCTACCACTTGTTACCTCCTGTCTTATGTTGCTGTACTGTCACACAAAGTGGCTGTAGCTGTGGTGTAGCCTGACTTGGGAAGAGGAGGGAAGCACAAAAGAAGCTGGCAGAGGGATTTTTGAGGCTGTTGTGTGAAACTTTGAAAGGTTCCTGGTGGGATGTTTCAAAGAAATTAACACAGTGAAAGGAAGAACTGGGTTATCACAAGGTCCAGCAAAGGACTGCAGAAACAGGGATTTGAGAAGCCTTGATGAAGGGTCAAATCAGACCTGGGATACCTATTGTGCTGGTGCAGGGGATGGGGAGGAACATTAGAAAAGGAAATAGTTTCAGTGACCGGATAAGGAAATCGACCATTTTAGAGGATTTTCCCATTAAATTAGAAAAGGAAAATCCTTCCAACACTGGATAATTCTGTGCTGTTTTGTGGAAATTTTCTGTTACCCATTGCCAATTTGTATTGGCAGATGTCAGAAATGGTGGAACACATGTCACACAGTCTCCTCTAAACTAGCTCAGTGCCCAGGTATTTTCACAAATCTTATCTTTCTGACACCATTTATGGTTTCATAAGCTCCTTTCCCCCTCTGTGTATTTGAAAGGAGAGTCTTTTTCATCTTCTGAGGGTAGCATGTTTCTTCTTTTTCTGCCATTGTTTCTAAGTCTAAATTTTAAATGAGACAGGTGGTAATTGCTAGGTTTTATGGTAGGAACGGGGCACAGACTTGGTCTCATGATTCTCTGATGCTTGGGATGCAGACAATCCCACACATGCAAAGTGTTGCAGAAAATGGCACATTTGTCAACTTTTTACCAGGGCCTCCAAAGGTGGTACTAGTGGAAAGGTGGCAGGTGTTCTTTGGAGGCAGTAGTGGGATTTCAGAGTGGCTTGAAGAGAGAAAGGGGACTTCTGTAAAGTCTGGGTGAGCAGCCACATACTTCCCTGTGACAGGTAAGCCCTGGCATGTTTTGCTGCAGTGGTTAAAGGCTGTTCCTAACTGTCTGCTGTGCTGGGCATTGCTGTTTGCACCCGCGCTGTGACTGCTGTTCAGTTTCATGTTAGCTTAAACCTGTGCAGGGTCATAAGAATTGCTTCATTTAGTAGGGGAGAGAAGTGGGGCTCTGCCAAACTTCATCCAGTCTTCACTGCAGTGGTCCCTTGAAGTGTCTTTACTGCATTTTTCCTTTTGTTGTATTTGTTTTACAAAGCAAGTAAATGTCTCATTTGGATGCAATAGGTATGGAAATAACACCCTTCATCAGTAGTTGAGGTCAGGATTTAACAAGCAATGGAGAGTAATCTATTCCAGATAACACATCTAGAAATTGGTATAAAAAATTAAGGACCCATTTATATGAGGGGTTCTGTAGTATTTTTCTCTTTCATTCCTTTTTTGTGGCAGTCCTGTTGACATGACGTGCAGTGATGTTTCAGTAGTACAAATACAAGTAAGAGATGTGAAGGAAAACAAGCGTGTAAGCTGATATTCCACCTCTAATGCACAGTATGTTTTGTGCAGGATGAATTTCATGTTTGTGCTAACTTGCTCATACCCACTGCAGCAAATCTTCTGTAAAAGATCGTTCTCCAAACGTGTGTGTTGTGTGCATGCTGTCAGTGACATGCAAAACACTCTAGGGCTTAGCTGAGGGACATATTCTGATGTTTCACAGCTCAGGCAGAAAGAAGCTTCTCTGAAGAATCCAGAATGAGAATGTAGCAGCTCAAATTTAGATCCAAACCTAGAGCTAAAGCTTCTAAACTGCAGTGGAACTGTTTTCTTCATAAAACTATTCATGTGCTGTAATCTTTTGTCACAGGATTAGAAATGCAGTAATTTGTTCAATGCAGAGATTAAAATACCATCAAAATATTAGTTAATTCGCTAACTCAGTTTGCACTACAATGAGAAAATTAAATCGATTCATTATTAAGTATAACCTTAAATGATATTTAAAAAAATTAGTGTTCCACAGACATTTTCTTTTTACTGTCTCATTTGTAGTGCTGGACTGAGTTATGTAAATGAGCAAGTGTTTTATGCAGGTTATTTCAATTATCTGTCCTTGGAGAAGGTGAATGAAAAATAGCTCCAACTTAGTTTTAGCATCTTCTTTTTGACAGCTGTAATATGCATATTAATGAAGAGTCTGAAGTGTAGAAGAATGAGTCCATCTGTAAAGGCTTCTGTCCTCAGCTCTTGATCTTAGAAAGAGAGGTGGGGGAGTGAAGGGAAATAAAGAGAAACTGAGGGTATGTTTTGTGTGGCTTGCCAAGTCGTCTTCAAACAGCTTGCAGTTGCAAGCTAGCTGAATCAGCACCATATTCATCGGTGGAAGGCTGTAATCATTGTTAGACCTGGAGCGTACAGCAAAGAAGAGACAAGTCAAGTCTGGCAAGGGGTTGTATCAAGTTTTTATGTCTAGTTTTAAACTGAGTCAGAGCATTGCTATGGAGACTAAATTTGGCTAAGTGCTGTAGTGGAATTTAATCAGTAAATTGAATTTAAATTTGAATAATTACTTCCCTAGTATCTTAGAAGCAACATAAATGGAGAGGTGTGGGGCTTTCACATTTACAGCTATTGGGATTAATTTGCTTCCTCCGAGACACAGCTTTAAAATGTACAGTTTTGGTACAAAATTAGTAAAATGTATGCTGAAAAACAAAACCTGAAGATTTCCGGTGACAAGTATTTTCCCATTGTTTGCTGGGTTTTATTAATTAATAGACTTTTTAAAGCTAGATGGGATTGTTACCTCTGATCCTCACTGTTCTTGTTTCTGTGAGTGTGTTGGTTCAGCGAGAACAGTTTTTTCCTATTAATGTTGTTAGAAAGTGTTGGATCAGATTAAGTGTATTTAAATTAGTATGCCAGAGGGCAGGCTTCCACCTGTAACCTTACAAAAGCTTGTAGGTAGTTGATATAAGGGAAAACCAGTCAAATTCCATAACTATTCCTTAACATATGCTTATGTATTAAATAAGATCGGTCCTGTGTGGTTTTGATGTCACTAAGTAGAAGGTATGCTTTGAGCCAAGTTCTTCAGTCTGCATGGGAAATCTGATGACCTATATCTCATGTTCTGTGCCCATTTGGCATGCGAAATAGCTGACAGGATGTCATGGTATCCTAGCTGAACCCAGAGCACAGGAAAAGATGAGTAGTGCATAAAAAATACCATATAGGGACTATAGACCGCAGTCATTTTTTTCACACTGCTTTTGCTGTTGGAACACACTAAATATTGGAAACAGGGTTGCCCCAAGTGCCTGTTCTGTGAGATCTTCCTGCCTTCTCTGTCTAGAAATCTTGTAACTCTGTTTTTAGCCATCAGGTGGGTTTGACAAAGCAACTAATTTGAGCTCTTTCATCCTTGGTTTTAAGGGCGATGTGGGGGGGAACCTTCTGATCTGAGATACCAGCAGACAGTATAAGGCATTCAAAGTGACTGAGGGGCTCAGTTGCCAGGAAGAAGTCTTTATCAGACATAGTGAGACTCCAGCTCAGTGTCTTGGCAAAGTAGTTGAGCTGCTGACCAAAGACAGATACAAGGTACGTGAGTTTTAATAGACAGTGCTGTCTATGGCATAGTAAAATAGAATGGCAAGAGGAACCTTACTCATTTCAAGCTTTTTTTTTTTTAAATACTGGGCAATTAAAAGCATTCCATTTTTCTCCTGGCACTTATTTTTGAGGGTTTCCATAATTCACGTCTGCTCTTCCATCAAAGCCTCAAAACTTCATTCCTGTTTCTTCCTCTTGTCTTCATTTCCTCATTTCTTACAAAGTCACATTATTTTTGAAAATGTGCTTCCTTGAAATCACATTCTTTAATTAGAAAACAGATGCATATGAAAATGAATAACAAGATTTAAGTGCCATCAATGGATACTCTAATGAAAGCACTTAGTTTCTGGAGTTTGAACTCCACTGAATTGCTGTGCTTCAAAGCAAGGGTTGAGAGGACTGTTTAAGTGTGTTAAAAGACTTAGAATAACTATGGCACCTCTTCTGTCAGTCCACACAGCAAAGGGCTCAAATGAACAAAAGGAGGATGTGTTTCACCTTAAAGACTTTGGAAAGGACTAAGATTTCCTTCTCATTTACACCTATACCTTCTTATCAGTGTATAATAGAACTAAATTTGGTGACCAAACCAAGCTTTTGTTCCTTTTTGATTTAGTCTTTGCTGTAATTCTTTGTGTGTGACTTAATTTTAAAATGTGAAGATCTGACCCTGTTCCTTACTGAAGTGTAGGGCAACTTTTGGTGGAAGCAGGATTAGGCAACTGGACACTCTCTCCTGTGTTTATGTGGCACAGTGTCTCTCACCCAGCCGCATTACTGGAAATAGAGAGCATGTTGCTGGGTTTCTTAATCACATACAAATTCCATTCATGTGCCCAAGGTTTCAGAGCAGACTTGGAGATTTAACTGTACAGACCCTGTTAGTTTCAATAGGAGCTGTGTGACTAAATCCTCTGAAGTTGTTTTGGAAAAAAAAGAGCAACCACCACAAAGCAACATCCCAGCTGTGTCTTGTCAGCCCAACCTCCTGGCACTTTACCTGGTTTTTAAGACAGGATCTTCAGACAAATTTTCTGGCAAAAATTTAGGTTGATGGTGAATGAGAAAATAGGAGCTTTTGAGTTCCTCTAAGGTATTTCTCCTCTTTAAAGCCTCAAAGGTATCAAATAATAACGAATAGGGTTCAAGAGACATGGCTGGGAGAAGGAGAAGCATGATACCCCTTCTATCCAGATTCATAACTATGAGGCATTTTCGAGATGTTCTTTGCAGGACTAATCTAGGGAGAATCTGAAATTTGGAGTAGCTTTACTTTTTAGCAAGATTAAGCTCTACTGTGCAGGATATTAAGCATTCTCATGTTTCTCTGATGCTTATAGGTAAGCACATGCAGTTAGTAAGTGTAGCTTTGACAGCTTGGGATTAAAACCTCCAAACGAAGCTACTCCTTTTTGTTTTGTTTTTCTCTTTTCACAGACAATATTTTCCCCTGAAGAGAGATGGCAGAAATCAATTCTCCTGTAAATATCAAGGAAAAGGTAGGTTCAAGTAGCAGTACAGTGCAAACCAAACTGATATTTGCATGCATGTTTTATTCCTGCTCCTACAAACACTGTTCACGTACTTAACTTTAATATGTATTGACTCTGTGCATACACTTAAGTACACAGGCAGATATTGATAGGATTTAGTGTATTAATCTTGGTTGGTGAGAAACACTTTTGCTTTTCTGCAAAGAAAATATATTGTCAGACAGCCTTGTCTTACTCCTTTGTGGTTCCTGTGCATGTTGATGCTGTGGAGAATAGCACTTTATGATGCTTGCTGATGTACAAAATACAACTTTAAAGAAACATATGCTTTGAAAAATATTTTTTCTTACCAAAAATGTCATACCTGTAATACTTAAAGGCAATTCCTAAAATTGTAGGGCCTGAAAAGAGTAGAGGGTTTTTTTCCAATGTAAGTAGCTCACTTCTAACTGCATTCTATGTGCTAGAGTAGATCCTCTGCCTACCCTGGCTAGTGCAAAAGCCTCACCACCCTTTTAGGAGCAGTAAAAAACGCTAATTAGTATACAAATGTGAGGTAGGTCAGGAGATCTCTTGTAACTCCCAAGAGGCAGATTGTGAAGAGGCAGTGTAACCCATAGATACTCCCCACCAACATAAAAAGGAAACCAGGATATTTGTCAAAGAATAGCAAGAAAGGAGAGAAAGAAATGGAAAGCCTGTAGGAGTACAACATGATAGAGTTTTTTATTTGAATTGAAGCCAAGATTTTGACTATTCTCCTCAATCAACCTCTTCTATAAAAGAAGTTTTGTTCTGTTTCACGTTTGGGAAGAGAGATGGAGCTTTGTATTTTGGAGTTCAGAGAAGGCTAACAGGTTCCTTAATTTACAGCTTTATTAAGCCCAGTGGGATGCTCTGATACAGATTTTAAGGTGGTGTGATAAATCCAGTTCTGTCAGTAAGCACAAGTTTGTCCAGGTATCAGTGAAAAGTTGCTTAGGCCCATTCACTTTGTGAAGGACGCACGAGGAGAAAGGATCAAACAGATGAAATATCAAGGAGATACAAAACAGTGAGGGCAATGTGAAACTGAGAAATGTGGTTATCTTCCATTGTATCATAAGACCTGCCTGTGGCACATTGTGTCCTGCAGAGCAGTAGGCATGTGAAATACTCTCTTCTCTCTAAGCCAGTTAAAAATTGTGTGTGATTCCTTGGGTTGTCTCTTTTCCTGAGCTGATGGAAAAAATACTCAGCAGAAAATTATTTGCTTAACTTCAGTTTTGCAATTCAGAACTTCAGTTTTGTAATTAGGTGGACCAATAGCAAGGTAAAAATTATTTGTCACGAGGAATGTGTGCAAGGTACTGTAAATGTGGCTTTCCAATCCAGAAATGGCCCAAGAAGTGGTAGGTAATTAAAAGTAATATAACACTCTACAGAATGACAGAAATTACCTAGAGATCTATAGTCAGATTTTTAGTTAACTTGTTCTTTTGCTTCTGAGTTTACAAATAATGAACTTTTCAGTGAGGTAATGTATTTCTCAGAACTGATGATGACTAAATAATTAATAGCTTAACACATTTGGTTTATAAAGATTTGATGAAGCATGACAACTGCTGAGCCTGAAACTAAGGTTTCCTCAAGTTTCAGATTGCTAATGATGTTTCCTGAAAGAACAGTTAGAAACTGTTACCTGTCCACCAATATGTGAATAAAACTGCTGAGGAAACTGCATAGCAAGTGACTTTTTATACTAAGTAGTTCAGGTGGGAATGAGTTCCTCTTCAGACTGCTGCGTCCATCTTTCACTGCTTACTCACTTTCTACATCTTTTTGAAAGGAAAGAACCTTTTGGTTTATTTTCCCTGACAGGAGGGAATTCCTTGCCTGATGTGCTACGCAGGTGCCTGCTTTTTGAGCATTTTTCCTCATATTCATTGCTACCAATGGAATCACTCATGGTGCTTGAGGGTTAGTGTGTCAACATGAATCTTGGTGATGACCATAATCTTTAAAAAACAGCACAGGATTTAAATAGTGAGTAGCATGATGGATTTTGCAATAGAAAGTAATGTCATCAAATCCTGTCCTCTGGTACCAGAGTGCAAGGAGGTGAATGACAGTAACTCTCAAAAAATGTAACTTAGTAAATCAATTAAATTTCTGCCTACTTAATGGTGTGGCTTGGATTTTTTTATTATTACTATAGTAGCTTTTACAGGTGTAGGATTTTACAAAGCATCTGTTTGTCTGTTGCTAGTTTAAGCATGAAAAACTGCAACAGGACTCATTTTCCCACTTGGATTTCTGATGTTCCAAGTCTGATATCTGCTGGGAGTATGTAAAATCAAAAGCTTATGAGCAGATACATTTTAAAGCAAAAAAATAATAGGATCAATACACTCTGTTATAAATTGCTCCAGTGTTTGTTCCACCAGTGTTTAGTGCCACTAAAATCCCTCTGCCAAAGTGAAAAGCTGGGTTAACTGCAATTAATGGTTTATTGCAAAATGCTGGATTTTATTTTGGAAAATATAGACTAAGAGCCTACTACTAAAGAAAGGCTTGGTGACTGAACAGTGCAAACCTCATGAACTCTGCATGCTTCAGCTGAGGAGGTAGCATGCTCAGTTTGCCACCATTTCACCTCGGTAAGTCTTGTCTTGCTTTAAAACAAGTTTGCCGTGGCACAGACCTTCCATTTGACATCTCATGTTTGGTTTATGGTATGGTGGCTTTTTCTGTAAGCAACAAACTGAGTAACTCTAAAGCAGCTGAAGCTTTAGAACCCTCTGATTAACGCACTTCTCCTCAAGTGCTTGCAGATCATAATATATTTAAGATTTTGGTCCATTGAAGACTTGGATGAAGCCGAAGGAGCTGTACATCTGCATACTTAAATACTTATTCTTGTGAGTTGCTGCAAAAGTAGAACAAGTTTCTCATATTCAACATTGTACTAAATTTTTGTCACAGAGAAACAGAGCCCATGAAATTTTGGTGTAATGTTTGGTTTGGGTTTGAGGGTGGTGGGGTTTCTTTTTGGCTTTGTGTGTTGGTTTGTGTTTTGTTTTTAAATGGTGGCTTTTCCCCATGTTCTCCCTGTGATCAGCTTCTAGTTACTCACGGAAAGCAGACCTCTGCCATGGTTTTAAGAGTCATGTAAGGCTGAGCCAGGCATTTTGGGCATTATGTTCACACAGAGGCTCTGTAGACCCTACCCTTAATTTGAGGATGCTACTGATACTTGTATAATTCATTCATGGCATTTCAGCTGAAATAGTTCATAAATTCAATAGGTTAAACATTCTATTTTATATATTCTCTTCCCCCACTGCCCCGAGAGGTTTACATAAACGTTGGCCTGCGATGTCAGGAAGGCTAATGGAGGTTTCCAGGCTTGGCGGACGCTCCTGCAGCTGTGATACACTTGTGGGGAGCCAGCACTGTTCTGATTTCCATATTTTCATGCATATAACCCACAGATTTTCTAGAATAATACAAGTTCTGTGTTTCAGCAGCCGCAAGGGTCATGACACGCCTAGGTAACTAATACAAGGAGAACTTTACCACCATCAGGACCTCCCTCGGGATCATTCTGTCTGTCTTGGCCCTTGCTGTAGTCTTCCTTCACTGTGCCATTCTTTCTCTTGCCTTTGATTATACTCATCTCTATTCCTGAAAATATAGTATAACTGAGGACTGCTGTTTCTAGTAACAGGATTTTCAGAGGCTGAGTTAGGATTAGGGTAGATCATATGCATGCAAGTTCACTGGAATAAAGGATAAAATGGGCCAAACTCATTGGCTTAAATCAAAATACCTCCAAAAAATTAATGGAGGTATTCAGGCATTTAACCTAGTATACCACCAGAAGTGCTGAGATTTTGAATGACAAGGCCTCCAAAGAATCAGCAATTGAACTGAGCAATTTATTGTCTCCTGCAACAATGAGACCCTCTTAGTTTAACAAGAGGCCAGTGAATATCAACCACTCTCCAGGATAGCCACTCAGTTCTGGCATGTGATTTTGATTTTGATCCAAAGAAATATCAGAAATTGTTCAAACCTCAGGACTTGCTGTTTTGCCGTTGTTGTTGTTATTAACATGTTTGAACAAGGGTTATGTCAGCTGAAATTGGCAAAATATTCAGATTAAAACACTCTTCTTAGGGTTGGTTTTCTTAGGAGTGGAGTTTTGCTGAAGTTCTCCTGAAGGGCTTTCTTTTTCATTGGCCATTTCAAGTGCCAGAGTCTGTAGGAGCAGATGGGCAGATCTGTTCCATCAACTGCAAGAAAGAAACTTTATTCAGATGTGGGTTTGGTTGGTTTGGGTTTGGGGTTTTTTTGGGGGGGTTGGGAGAGGAGGGAAATGGGAGGGGAGAGGGTGTCACAGTTTTGTTTACACTATAACTGTGGTTTTCATAAATGATAGTCAGGAAGCAAGGAAAATTCATAGTGGAAGTAATGGGAGTAGTATATAAATTTTAAATCATACATTACAAAAGCAGATAGTTTCCAATCTATGATTTCACTTGGTCTTCTTAAAGTTGACCTTAACAGCTGTTCCTCACTCATGTGTTGAAGTAGATGAACTTAGTCCAAAGTCCAGTGAAGTTGATCAAAATGCAGTTGTGTCACTTGAGCCATTTAACTAGGTTAAGGATATTATAGATTCAGGCCTGTAAATAGTGCTGCTGTTATTCAGGCAGAACAGTTCTCTCTGAACCCAACTTTTATGTTTGGTACGTTCTTTTGGGATTCCTGAAATATGTGGGCTTTCTATTTGATTAATTTAAAAATTTGGGGGACAGGGCAGCATAATAAATCCAAGATGCTTGCCTGAAGTAGTTTACTGCAGCAAGTGGAATTTGTTTTGTTCTTATTTGGGATAAATGACCTGAAAGTATCAGTGTGATAAACAGGTCATGTAGTGGAAGGAGGTGCAGACCTGATCAAAGCTGTTATTTTGCTCACAGGAGATGTTAACAATGCCTCTGAAATAGGCTTGTAATGCAGCAAAGTCAAATTGTATTATGAAATATACCTGTGTAGGAGTTTTCAAAACCTTAAATTCAGCCATGAAGTGTTTTAAAAATGTGTTTTCCTGCTTAATGTAGCCAGGACATCGAATAATGCTGAATTCCTAGATTACAGAAACCGGTTCTGCAGACAGCTCTCTTCTTCCCTGCTTCTCTTGCAGGACTTGGGTCAACCTCAGTTGGAGGTGTAATCTAGTTGAATGTGGTCTACACGGTTGCCTCTCCTAAGTTGCATTGGCTATATGTAGTGTGTATGTGTACATAAAGATTTCTTACTGACATGCAATAAAAATAAAGTTGGAAAATATCTGTGCACTCATTGATAAGTGTACTTCTAAATGAGTTTAGCTCCTAACTTAGAGAAAATCTGTGATCTTAATGCTTAGCACAAACTGAAGGTTTATCTGTGTTACTGTTCATAACCAAATGTAACTAAGAATATTTTAAACTAAGTGACCATAATAGTCACTAACTTCAAGGGAATTAGAGCAGCTGTGATCAGGGGTTTCAGAACAGCCGTGAGCTTTCAGCAAAGAAGTTTAATTTGTCACTGTGTCAGAAATACATAAACAAATTCTCTGAACCCCGGATATGTTACTTATTCACCAGAAACATCCTCTTTGAGATGATGCCAAGGGGGAGCAGATGGAGTAGAGCAGGAAACAGGCAGCGATTGATTCCATGTTGTTATGGTTGCCTGGGAACCGTTTGAAACTTGACAGAGAACCTAAAGGACTCCGAAAAATACACCAAGCAATGTCAGCTTGGTTCTGGGTGCAGAGTAGGTGATCTGCTATCACAACTTTAAGGCAGGCTGTATTTCTCTCTGGGCTTGACTTATCAAGAAAATCTCATGAGATGGGTGTTCATGAGGATGTCAGGTAAGATAGGATTTCAGTGTTGTTCTTTCCTGTGTGCCACGCTTCTCAGAAGCAACCTGTTACTGAATTTTCATTTCTTTTATGTGAGCCAAAAGTTTGCACCAAGTGAGATTGCCTGTAGTTTAACAGTAACCCTCAAACAAATAGTCAAGTGTATCTGGTCAGTCACTGAGCATTTTATTTTGGGGTAGAAACAGCTTATCTGAAGGGACTTGGAACCCTTTGCAATTTTGATAGCACTTCTGGGCAGTCCTGAAAAATTTATGTAAGAGACTGATAAAAACAGCATCATAACTCTGGAATTCTGGTCCTGATGAGATGCAACCTGTCTCAAGTTGCAGCAACTTTAACAGGACTTGAGCAAGCATTTCAAGCTATGTGTGTTGAAGATTTCAGCTCAGAAAAGTGGTTAAAGTCTTCTGAACTTTGAATTGACTTTAGCCTTATCCAGAAGCATAGCTAGGTCCACAGGAATTAAATGCATGCTTGCAAGGTAGGTCTCTGAATTGTGGGTTTAAATGGAGGTGGATGTGGGTTCATCCTTCTGTGTTCTTGAGCATACACACTTGTATTCAAGATCCCAGTTTTATATTTTAGATCTGCAATTGCTTTAAAATAGCTTTTGTAAGCTGAAATTCCGAGCAAGTCATCTAAGTAATAAACAAAGAAATGTGCTTGCTGGTCAGGCTACAGGAGGGAAAGCCCTGGAATTTAACTACTGTCAGTGACAGCTTCTCAACTGATGCTGGGATTAACAGCACAATTATCTGTGATTCAGAAGGTATGTTACTGAATTCACTTGGTGTCCCAGAAGCTTGTCGAGCATCCAGATGATGACAGAAGTTCACTGAGAATACACAGTGGATAAAGACAGGATGATTCACAACATTGTTAAAATAGTTGACTCCCCTGTAGTCTGTCTGGTAATGTTGTTCGTCCTATGATCAGGTTTCAGTGAGTAGGAAAAAGCTTTTCTCCCACATACATGGAAATAAATCTAATGAAGCAGACTGCTGTGAGTTTGTTTTTGCAAACTGTTAGGTATTAATGCAGTATCACTGCACTTCAGGAGATTCTTTGACTCTTGTATGTTTTTTTTAGCCTTTGGGATATTAAATATTTTAAAAGGAGTTTGTTGATAAGAAGTCATACAGTGTTGGATTATTCCACTTCCATTATCTGTTGCTTACATGTTGAAAACATGGATATTCTTCGTAAGTTTGAGGACCAGAGAGATAAAATTACCTCATGCCCTACAGTCACTCTATTGCACCTTTAATAAAAATGAGCTCTATATAGTTTTCTGGGTTGGGAAGTGACTAACTGTTTTCAATCAGCTGGAGGCTGGTAGACAGTTGAGGTGTATAGGTGTACTCTCAACAAGGCTAGTTTGTCACCGGAACTAGCAGGTGAACTGGAGAGGAGCCAGCATACCTGGGCTGCCTATATCCAGGTCACATCCATCCCTTTAATATATCTCCCACTTGTCACCTTGTGTTGTCAGGCGTTCCTGGAGCTTTGCTGTGCCTCCATTCACCACGGTCTGTGATATGTCTCGTATGACCTTCAGCTGTAGAAGTGATTTTTGTTAGGCTTATGTTGTGAGGAAGGTTGTCACCCCTCCCTTTGGCTTTTTCTTTTGTTTTGCTATGTCCATTTCCAGAAATATATGGGATATGTTTTGCATGTGGGGACAGACCTGAGCTTCATATATAGACATCTACATGTATTTTTGAAACTGTGGTGAAAGAGGGGCAAAATTGGGGACCTCAAAATTTGTACTTCTAGGCTAAGGCTGCCATACAGCCTGGTCTTCCTCAATATGCCTTGTCCTCTCCTAGATGCACTGCTAGGTTACAATTTGAGACTTGCAGCCATTTGTTAATAACTTCTGGGTGTCCAGAAATCACTTTATTGCCTGTGTGCAATAGTTCCAGTGTATTTTGGATGAAAACATCAATCAAATAGTGCATATGTTGGAAACCTGATGTCTGGCACTCACATCTGTCTTTGAAATTCCAGAAAAAATACTGTAACGTTACTTCCCTTTGTTCCTAAGACAAAATATTTTAATTCAAACAAAACCTTTTGAGATTTCCCTTCTGTTGGAATTCTGGGGTTGTATCTCCTTTTGTTGTTTCTGAACAGAGCAGTATTTTTTTCTTAGTGCTGACATGTCCTACTAGTTGCAAATTTTAGTTTTCATCTATCTTTTTTCTACACAAGTTGCTGCAGAAATCTGGAAAGCAGAAATGCTGACAACTTGCAGGTATCCTGAATATTATAGCATACATACACATGGAAAGGAGATTAAGAAAGTAGAAGCAACTGCTGATCTGGAATTTCCCAAGTCCTCTGCAGTCTGATGTTCTTTTGCTGAGGAATTTTTTCATGAGATTTTGTTTTCTAAATGGAAAGATAAATGTGTATGTTGTACAACAGTCAACAAAGGATATTGTAGGCTTTTGGCAGTAGAGCTGTTGAGCTCTGCAGTGTTCTCAAAATCAAACTTTTATATACTCCAAAGTGTTGGTCATAGGCTTAATTTCTTTTCTCTGTATTGGTGAGTATTCTTCCTGAGATCATCTTGCTTTTTTTTGGGGTTATCTCCACAGCTAGAATATCTCCATTCCTTTTTGTCTTTAATCACAGTACTAGTTGGATGAAGCACAGTTTAGATTTTAATTCTGGTTTTTCTATTAATCAAAAACTTATTAACAAAGCCCATAGCGTGTAAACAGAAAGTCTTCAGTAGATTCTGTAGTCTAAAACAACATAATCTGCCTGGTCAAGTTCTTGTGTCAGTATTCTCCACCCCACAGATGTTGTTGTTAATGTCCTTAAGAAGTTTCCAGACTGCAGTGTGTGGCAAACTGCCTGATCCATCCTGTGGTCTTGGCCTCACTTTGTTGTTTCCAGATGCTTCTTGAGGCTTCCAGACCTTTCATAGCAAAGGACCTAGAAGCCATATGACACTCCCATGCTTATGTTTAAAGATGGTTAGAATACTCTAGATAGTTCTTTTTACTATTTTTCCTGTAAGCGTTTGCCACAAGGAGGTTATGCAATTCTGAGTAGGCAGAGAGATGATCCACATGATTATGAAAGAAGAGGGGAGGTTTTTGTGAGAATGTGAAGATGTAATCCACATGGTGGAAATGTTTGGCAACTACCAGCTTGAAGATAAAACGCACTGCAGCTTGTGGCCCGCGCTACCCGGGCGCCCTCGCCAACTTTTGTTGTTGTGGAGCCAGCTCAGTTTGTATGAGTTGCAGCTTTATCAGTAAGTAGTATGCCTGTACCCGCAATCAGAAGATGAATTCAACTTCTTTTTCCAGGGCTTTTTCTGCCCATCCTGTTGATTTGGGTTGGTTTTCACTTGAATGCCTGCAGTGCACTGAGAGCTATGTTCACTACTTCGCTCATCATGCGTATGCCTTAGCTGATAAGGTTGAGCAGAGATTCTTCTGGATACTTTCTGGCAACGCTAGTGGTTCAGGCAGTCCAGTTGACAGCCTAGCCTGTCTTAAAACTTGATGGTAGTTACCTGTGTTTAATGGAGACTCCAAAGCAGCTGGTTTGGATTAGGACGTAGCTTGTGCCAAGCCCTACCCAGTAATAGGGTGGCAACTTCAGACAAATGATTGGATAGGCCTTTGGAAAGGGTCCATGGGAAGTAGGCAAGTAACTTAACTCCACTGACCTCTGAATACTGCTTGTAGCCTGAGTTGTCCAGGGCTAGCCTTGTTGCTTGAAATGTGTTGTGGGCAAATGTGAAGCTGCAAAGAGATGTGATAGGGTGATGGACAGAAGCAGAGTAATCATACTAAGTAGATGTGCTGGTCAGTAAAGTGGCCTTCCTTACACAGCAAAGAGATGAGATCACCTCAAAAGAATCCTCAAGAAGGTTTGACCCTGTATGCATTTAGCTGAAGCAGGTATCAACCTTTTGTGGTGCTGAAGGTAAGTCCAGCAGGCATTTTGAATCAGAGCCCTCAGTTGCTGTGTGCTAACAGAACCTGAAGTGAGTCATGGCTTGTGTTACTATACAGCACAGGGAAACACAGTGGTTGAGGAGTGGGGTGAGAACATACTACAGCAAAATAAGATTTTTTTCGTCATCTGAGCACTTAAGTAATGTGAATCACCATCTGGAGATTCTGCCTGGTGGAGGCTCCATACAGGGAATCTAGAAAGATTCTTCAGCATCAAAATGGACAGTTAAGATAAGGTCATGTGACTGTTCTCACCATGTAAACCAGCCTAGTTACCTTAAACAGATCTATCTACATGTATTATTTTTTTCACAATTATATTTTGCAATACAATAAAGACCATCAGTGCTTCGGAGTCTGAAGTTAGTAAGACAACATTGCGATGGCAGTAAATAAAGGACACCCTAATCAAAGGTATATTCCCACAGAAAGATGGCAAAGAAGATTGCTAGGTAAATGTTTCCAGTGCAGTAACAAGTTTCTGATAGTAAATATGTCTTGCAGAGCTTGACACACAAGCTTAAAAACCTGATTTGGAACAACTAGACTGGTTTTGGCACCACTTCTCTTGTTTCTTTCACTATACTACTGTAGGCTTTTGTTAGCTTTGCTAATTATGTTTAAGCAAGTATTTTTATTTTGGTACTACCCAGTGAAGCTTGTCTAGCATCAAAACAATATAGTAATTAAGTTTCATGTAACTGTACTTTCAGCTCTATTACATGGGCATGAGGAAGTAGATAATCAACGTGATTCTAGTAGGAACCCTTAGGTATGAACAGATACTGAAGATAATACAATACAAGCAATAGCAAATGCTGTGGAATTGAAGCATGGCAAGCCAGAATCATCTGTGGGTTTAACACCTCATCCATGGGTGTGACACCTCATCCATCAGCAGAGTTTCCTTAAGGAAGCATTTGGCTTCCCATGTCCTTTGTTCAAAATTTGGTTATGCAAGCTTCCTGGTCACATATACGTGGAACAGCAAACTGAAATTATGCTGAGCAACCACTGGAGCTTTTAGAAATGATACTGTTTTGGTTTAACCTGTGACTGTTTTCATGCCTGTGACTGTTCTCCAAATGTCAAAAAAACACTGATTGTAACTGTGATGTAGCAATGCCATGCAACAGCCTTGTTGAAGTAGTTGTATACTATACAGTGTGTAGTTGTATACTAAGTTTGTATAGGTGATCTGTCTTGTCAAGCTGCATGGCAACAAATAGAACATTTAGGAAAAGCCATAAAGCTAAATTCTGTCAGTTGAACTAGTTCTGCTGAGGTGGGCTTTGGTTCAAGGCTTGCTGGCTACCAGTTCTATGATTTGGTCACTTGAAAAAATTGTTTCCATTATTTGCATGAACCAGGCAGGGAGAGGATGGGTATTGCTTCACAGATCCATTGTTGTATACTTGTAAGCACATCAGGTGCAACATGCACTGGCACAGTGGTACCTTGTTGTCTAAAGGAGTATTTTAAACCCGTATGTTGTTATCTTCCTTTACTTTTTCCTTCCAGATCAATGCAATCCGATCAGTTGTTCCGAACAAAAGCAATAATGAGATAGTACTGGTGTTGCAGCAGTTTGATAACAATGTAGACAAAGCTGTCCAGGCTTTCATGGATGGTAAGTACAGCGTGCCTCTTTCACTAAGGTGTGAGGGATTCAGTTGCAGCTGAAGTATTCATTGTCTCAAAATATATTCTGTTGTTCTGAAATTTAGATGATTGTGACATAGTTCTTTTTGTTTATAATTGATCGTCCTGTCTGTATCTTTGCTTCCTCACAGTATGAGTTTGACATGGCTGTTTACCTGTTCTGACTTCGCTATTTTTGATGCCATTCTTATTGCAGACCTTTATTCTGCATGAAAGTTACTGTAGATATGTCAGAATATGATTCAGTGTTGCAAACACAATGACTAGGAAGAATTTAGGATCGTTCTGAAGCAGGTAACCAGGCCCCTAAACCTCTGAACTTGGTGCATACATTGACATTCAAACCTCAATCTGAATTTTGCAAATAACCTTGACATTTATAGTGGCTGAACCAAGACTCCATCGAAAGTTCGAGCCATTCTAAGTCTGGATCTGAGTTTGTATTTTGCATCATGAGACCATCTCTAATGAAAGGTCATTTGTATTTAAATTAACACTTCTCTGATAAATATACAATGGCATGTATTTTGAACTTTCACCAGAGAAACCCTTTGCATGAACAACAGCATAACATGAGCAAATCCTCTCAAAAATGTTTGGATCTTGGGCCTGCTTAAAAGATACTAAAAGTTCAGTGGTCACAAAATCCCTGTATGTCTTAAAAATACCTCATAGTGTTAATTTGTCATCTCACCAAGTGGCTTATTTCATGCCTATTTCAGAATAGTGTTGGGTTTGGTTTGCGTTAATTTACTAAAATGTATCAGCTGAAAAGTGTGACAGCATACTAACAGTCCTTTACCAATATGCAAAAAGCAGGTGCAAGCAAACTGCACTATTTATAAATGCATCAGAATTCTTCCTTTGGGTGCCTTTTGGTTCAGGCATCTGTAGACAGTCAGATTCTGATAGCTGTATGGAAATCAGGTTTTGTACATGTGCACACACACAGAGAAAGGAAAATGTGATGCAGCTAATTAACAATAATTTTGTTTTCCTGTAATATGTCCTGGGGAAAGTAGTGCAAGGTTGCTCCATGATTATCCAGTAAGCTCCTTTCCTTAAATTTGTTTAGTCTTAAGTTAGCATTGCTTGCTTGTGGTCTATGAGTCTGAGTGGCTCCTCAAAACGGGAGGTGTTTTCATAGCCGTGTGTTGTCATCTACTATGAAGAAGAAACAGGGCAAAAGCAAGTTTTGTAAGAGGGTGCAACAAAGTCTTGAAGAAAACCAAGCTGTTGTAACTTGAGCTCAAACGATCTTTGTTTGAACTTCACCAGTTTATGACCATTTTACTGAAGTCTTTGCAGGTGAGCATTGGAAAACAGCCAGTATTTGTTACTGTCTGGAAACAGTGTGAGAGAAGATGTGTGTCTGTTCAGCTGCCACTGTGGATAGGATGAATCTAGCACTTTGAGGATTTTTTGACAAAAATTGCTAAGATTGAAATACCGCAGTCCCAGAGAACTCATTGCTGTGTGCCATGAAAAACACTGGGACAGCTGTGCTGAGGGGAAAGGCTGGGGGCCTCCATGTAATGCTTCTCTCAGTGATGCTGCATCCTGAGTCAAGAAATGTTCAGAGGTAGTGTCCTGAGACTAGCTCTTATCTTGCTTCATACGTGGAGTGGCATATAAGTGATGTCTCTATTACGAGTTTACTTTTATATGTGAAATTTGAGTTAAAATAGTGCTTCATAGGTTGCATTTGCTATGTTAGTGTTTATGTAATTAAGTATAATTGGAAGGCCTGTTCAGCTGCTTTGTAGATCCCCTCAAGAAAATATGCTGAGGATTCAAATGAGTATGCTGGGAAATAGACTGTTTCTGCCGGGCCTAAGTTTACTGTTCTTGTGTGATCAGAATTTCTGCAGGAATCCATGAAATTGCTCTTCTGGATACTAATTAAGTCGGTTGTTTTTATGATCTTATCTCTTCTAAATAAGACAGATAACAGATAGGAAGTATATCATTAAAATGCCAAGAGATTTTAAACCTGAAAGCTCTAGAGTCAGGGTGGACCATCTAGTTTACCCAGTGTTTATACTGGGGTGCTGAGATGCTTCCCTTTTCAGGCAACGGTTTGGAGTGTAGATTTTTCTGAGGCTCATACTAGTGCTTCAAGTTAGGGACTGAATCTTTTTGTGAATTGAAGGGTATAAAAGCAGTAGTACCAAGTAGCCCATCCACAGTAATGAAGTGTAATCAAATTAAATGGGTAACTAAAAAGGAGAAAGCTGGTGGTACTCATTTTGTTCTGCCCACATAAGAGAATTTGCAATAATGAATGGAAATGCTGCTCAGCCAGGAGACTAGAAACCATTCTTGAACACACTTGTTCTTTCTCATAGCTGAACTTTTGCTGAAATGCTTTTTATCTTTCCTCTCTCTAGGCAGCGCAACTCAGGTTTTAAAGGAATGGAATATGACAGGGAAAAAGAAGGTAAGAGAATCCAAGCATTCAGGCCATTTATCAGCTCTCTGTAGGTTTATGTAGCACTTTTATTTTGGCCTGCATTTTGTCTGCCTTTGCTAAGATAGGTGACTTCATTCACACCTGTAGTCAGAACACTTGAAAGCAAATGTGTGCGTTATTTTTAAATCTGTTGTTGTGCCTCTATCTCTATGTGTCGTGAGAGAATTTCTGGGACAGCACATGTATGTGCATGGGAGCCAGACCCTGGACAAGTACAGAGCAAATCCCAAAACAGTCCATGTGCAGATAGACTTTTAATAAGCACTTGTATGCTGGATAGTCTTAGAGGTTTTGCTGCCAGGTGTAAAAATAACGTAGGCATAGGAACTGTGCATGAGGAATCGTGTATTAATGATGCTATCAAGTCAGTTACTTCAGGTGTGCATTTGGGATACGATCTTCATGCTTATGTATGTCTTATGTATAGCTTATATATATGGAGCTATAACAGGAGCCTGCCCTATGAGTCACTGTCATGGAAGCTCCTCTTTATGGTTGGGAGTGCTACCGAAGCAGTGGCCAGTCTGTGTCCTGTGTGATGGCTTTCTATATGATCAGAGCGATGCCTTAAGTATGTCTACGTTACTGCGTGGATGTCTCCCCGATGGTTAGGAACTGCTTATCCAAAGTGACTGCAAATGCTTTGAGCAGCATCTTAGTAGAGGCTCTGTTAGCATTCTGCACTGCAGTTGTTTTGTGTGGAAGGAAGGGGAAGACCAGTTGGGGGCTTTGCGTTTTATTTGGAATAGTTTATCTGTTCAGCTGAACAGAGGCCATGTGTTGTATTGCCCAGCATTACACCCACATCGCTTGTTTGGCATTTTTAGAGCATGGGCAATTGACTGATTATATTTTGAGTTTGTGAGTTGCACTGAGTGATGTCTCTCTTCTTGCAATATTTCTCCATTTAGAACAATAGAAGAAAAAGAAGCAAATCTAAACAGCACCAAGGCAATAAAGATCCTAAAACCAAGAATGGTGGACCTGAGAAGGCATCTCAAGAGCCCCAGGGAATACATGATTGCCATCTGAATGTATGTTCTAAGGACAGCTGTCGCAGTGGTTCTGCCAACCAGAAACTGGAAGCTGCTTTTCCCGAGAAGAAAGGCTCCGGATTTGTAGAGTCAGCTCTGGTCTGTCCAGAAATCACAGGTCAGTTCATCTGACACAAGATACCTTTTAACTGGCAGTAGCCAAGCCTGCATTTACATAAAGACTATGCTATTTTTATTGCCACGAAGTAGAATGTAACAGAAAAAAGTTGGAGAGAGATGTTTGCACAAAGTAATGCACATATTAGTCATGCAAGTAGTCATATATCTGGGCACAGTTCATCTTGCAATATGTTTCCTTGCAAAACATCATTTTTTTTTTTCTACATACTAAAAGATCAAATTATAATTCGAGGGCCAGCTGATACAAAATACTACAGGTATATATACAGAACAATTTGGGGTTAAAAAATGGCTTGAGTGTCAAATGGTGACAGGAATGTTGAAGTTTCTCGTTTGGAGCAAAGTCGTGTGAGCTTGTGGTATATTAAAGGACTTCTTTATTATCTAGTCCAAACTAGTCCATTTTTTTTCTTTCCATCATCTTCCCTGAAGAGGCTAGTGGCAGATCCCACCAGCTTTCCCCAGCATGGAACAGGAGGGCCTTTGTGTTGAGGGAAGGCAGCCGGATAGCCTCTTAGTATCTAAAATACTGATACTCTGGGGAACAGTAACACAGAAAGCTCTTCCCCACTGGGTTGTAGTAGATACAGAGTTATGATAATAGCAACATCAATAAAAACAAACCTTCTCCTCTGGGGGAGAAGCTCTGTGAAAGCTTTTGCCTTCAAGTATCCTTTCATAAAGCTCATAGTTAATTGCTGTCAGCACTGGTAATGGTTTTTCAGTTCTTCACATTTCTACCTTCTGACAGCACTAGATCATTGCTGCTGTGTTAGTATTTTCTTCCTGTGTCTCAAGCAGCATGTAAGACTGCATTACAAGAATTTACCTTTAAATCCCTTTTTCCATGGTTGTGAATACAGCTCTCAAACCTTGTTTTAAATGAATGTGCCAAACGGATAATTATCCTGAAGTGAATTCTCTCCTGCTTCTAGATGAATGGTGGTGCCAACCTCTGGTCAACTGAATGAAAACTCTGCAACGTAAAGCAGCCAAATAGATTAACTACTTACCCAGAAATTTTGACCTAGGAATTTGGTGCCTTGCAAAGGAGCAGAGATATTCTTCCTGACCTTGTTAAAGACTCACACTTGCTTTGAATAGAATTTGTCATAAGACAGGAAATTCTTCATTACCATCGTACTAAAAGCATTCTTGCCACTTACTCTGCAAGATGTAAAGATTTGTAGTACAGATAATGTCAGGCTCTCATGTCAGACTTCTTAAAGATGCTTTTTTGGAAGAGATGTGCACGAATAAAGATACATAAGCTGAATATCTATGCATGGGGAATGTTTTCTAAGGGGTAACAGATACAAATGCAAGAAGAGTACCCGTGCTCTTAATGGTCTTTTCCTGTGGCATTGGGATTGAGTTGGGGTTTTGAGGTTTTCTTCTTCTCTGACATGATACAGTGCTGTTGTATATAGCAAGGACAAAAAGTATCTCAGAATTTTAGTTTGCTTTTACAAGTGACAGACGAGATATTACCACAGCTTTGAATTTTTTATAAGCTTTTACACATATCCCCTGTTTCAAAAACAAGGAGAGAAGGAAAAAATAAAGGAAAGAAAGTGGAGAGAAAGGAAAACCTGAAAGTTAAATATTGAAGTTCCCCTTGCATAATAAAAGAAGTTCCTGGCAATTCGTTTAATACAGAGAAGGGGAGTTTCTTCTTCACTTTAAGTTGCGCTAGAATCCTTGTCTTTGCAGCCAGTATAATGGCTATTTTCTTAAGGTCAAAAGCCACCTATGTACATACTCTTAAATGTTGCTGAAATTAATTGAACTAAATAGAAGAGAAGGGCATTCAGGATCCTTCAGGGGTCAGCAGCTGTGCCCTTGTGGTTTCTGAGCAAGTCACACAGACTGTTCTAAAGCAGTTTGCAGTGCTGAGGGGCGTCCAGAGTGTTCATACTGCTCCCTCGTGTTGTAATCTCCTTTGTTTGTCCTCATCCAGCTTGTTTGTTTTGGTTCCTTCCCTATCAAATTAATGCTACTGTAGTAATTTTGCCATCACCTTCATACAGCTCACAGCTTAGAAGGATCATAGGTGTCTGATGACAGTCCCTTATGCTTTTCTTCCCATAAGGAATGAGAAGTTGAAGCTTTGCTGATGTCAACTCACAGTCTGTGACATTAGGTCTTTGAGAGATGTAAAATCCTAGCTGCCTGGAAGGAACTTCCGCGACCAGAAGAGAGGATGCAGGGTAGCTGTCTCCATAACATGTCCTGTGCTAGGAAATTATATGCCTAGTAACTCTAGGTCAGGTCTGCTTACTTCTTGCTGTTATTTCATCTTTCTTTTTCTGAAAAGTCTTTAGTTGTTGCTTTTTTGTGTGAGGGTTTCCCACAGGGAATCATGACCTGCTAGATAAAGTGAAGCACAGAATTCAAGCCTCTAGAAAGCCAAATTGCCTAATCATGGAAGGCCTGGGTCAGTGCAGGGGCTCTTCCCCTTAATATCTTGAAGGGGAAAAAGCCCCAAATAAATTACTTCAACATTATGACCAGAAAAAACCCCTACAACTGTCCTTCTTAGAGTCCTTGAAAACACAGGGTCTGAAGGACTTACAACTGCACTTCATATGCATCTAGAGAGTGGGCATGAATGCACTGAGAGGATATTTAGTCTGCCTTGGCATGCTATTGCTTTTGCAGGGGTTAGGGTAGAACCTGATACAAAGCAGGTATGGAACTCTTTCTTAGATTTTTTAAAAGTTATTTTTCATGTAGGATGATTTTTAGTGAATCTTTCAGACTTCCTGTTTGTATATCAAGGAGGTTTTTCCTTCTTTCAGCCAAAGAATCCATTGATGTGCACTTTATTTAAAAGGTTTTGAATGGCCAGCTGTTACAAAAAAATAAACCACTCATTTAGAAGATCAGCTGAGCAGATTTCAAAGCACATTTATTTGGGCTGCTGCCATTACTGGCAGGGCTGGTAATACTTGCTGGTTAACACAGCCAGAGTCACACATTAGACAAGTGCTGCAGTTCCAAGCCACCAGGTGCCGAACCCTCGAACAATTTACTATTACCCAAACCTTTGACTTTGAAGTGTTTGAGAGACTTTGTCTCTAGATTTTGTTCATGTTTCTTAGCTGGCCCAAGCCTAGGGAGATGTGATGGAAACTTTCTTAGTCTCTTTCTGTAGATTGTCCTCAATCAAATTGGAAAGTTCAGTTGCAGCATACTAAGGTATTGTTTGCTAGGCTGTGTTTGTCATCTTGCTGCCTGGTTTCAAAGTAGCCTGTGTGTTATTTTGGAAGAAACAGTCAAAGTGTATGGCAAACCAAAGATTATAGAGGGTTTTAGAGTGTAACCATTGTTCTAGATAACTTCAGGCAAAAAACTGTCAGTTTGTCATTGGTCTTTAGAAGTATACCAAAGCTGTTAACTAAATGCAATAAATAACAATTTTGCACTCCAACTACAAATTTTAAAAGATTTGATTTTGGTGACAGAAGACAATAGCCCCAGCCCTTCTCTATAGTTTAGATGATAGAGCTCTTATCTCTAACTACCTGTTGAAGTTACTTAGCAAGGCCAACCTCAACTGACAACAGAAGGAACATTTTTCTAAATCAGAGCTGTCACATTAGTGAGAGATGCATCCAAGGTTGCATGAGGTTAATGGCATTTATCTCAGAACAGAGTTCCTGGCTGTGTGTGAGACTGACATCTGCATTGAATCTTCTTGATTGAGATGTTGAGAGTGCTACAAACCTGGTGTTTCTTACTTTCACAGATACATAGATTTCTTTTAACTTTAGCTATTTCCTTACATACAATTTTGTGTAAGATCCTTGCTTGGTTTGCAGACTCGCCTTTTAAAGCCCACAAACAAAAGCTGTTTTAGAAATGTGGACATTAATGTTTCTCCTTGTTCGTTTGGCATTAAGTGATTGCTATGGAAACATACCAAGATGTACTTTTCATCCATCCTAGTGCCCAGCCAGGGCACAAAGAAGTCACTTGTTTGTATCCTGGAGCTGTCCAGGTGATATCCCTCATCCCAGCAGTGTTAATTCCATTCCACGGGCTGTAATCCAGCTGCTAATCTGACAAGCCCCTTTCCTCCAGGCACCTCATAACATCAGATGAATAAAGTGATGGATCTTCAGAACTGTCAGTCATTTATCAGAGTACAAAAATTAGGAAAATGCAATAAGTCATTTTCTGTACATGTTTCCTCAACTAAAATTCAGAGTGGCAGTAATAACTGGCTGTACCTGTCTGTTTTCATAGACACTATGTCTGCTCGTCCCTTTGTTTTGATGCTGATATCTTGAATCCCTTTGGAGTCTTGGAAAGAGTAAACTAGGTCACCTTGTGGCAGCCAGACAGGCTCAGGCAGTTAGCTTATACCTCTGAAGCTGCTGAATCCAGGAGTCTCATCTTCAACATAGTTTCATTTCCTTCTTGGTCCCCCTTAGCAGCTGCTTTTGATAGAAATCTGTAGTCAGGCAAGGCAAATGTTTCAGGTAGGAATGTTTAATCAGTGCTTTGAAGATGCTGAGAAATTATTAATGTTTTGTGTGTCAACATGGAAGTCTCATGCTTTCCCATAGCAGGCTTCTTCTCTAGGTCTGTTCTCTAATGCTTGGACAAAGATGGTAGTTAGTAGTATACATTCTATATTAGGTAGTATTTTTTTCATATCAGTGTAGAAGAGTTTAATTATTTTCTAAAAAAACACAGGTTTTCTTTCAGTCTAAAGCATAGATCTCTTCAGGCTGGTGTTTAATAACCAAAAGCATTTTGTTTGTGTTGTCATTGCTTTCCAAGGTTCTGTAGAATGCCTGTCAGTGGAAAAAAAAACCAAAACAAAACTTCCTTTTTTTTCCAGTGTATAAAGTCATTCAGACTCAACAGCAAGGCTTCATATCTATCTTAATCTTATAACTCCCCATTTTCTACCTCAATGTTTGCTTGCAGACAAAGAACAAGAACGCCAGAGAGTATCTGTGGAATTAAATCCAAAGACTATGAATGGAGTAGAACAGCATGAGTCTCTTCAGTCCTCAGTTCAACTCCAGTGTAACCTAGGCAGGCCAAAGTCAAAATCTTCCTCGGTTAAATCATCCAATGCTACAACCCAGCTTGAAACAAAGACAGATGATTCAGTCAAAAAAAGAGGTAAATTGGATCTCTGGTTGCAGTATGCTGAGGTGATCAGACAGCTGAGGCCTCAAGGGGAGGGGAGGAAAAATACATACGTGAAGAGATGTGTTAGAAAGTGAGAGCAGAATCATGTTCAGCATAACAAAAATGAGTAGAACAATTTATGGTCTATTGAAAATTAAGAATTTGAATTACTAGTGCTCTTCTAACATTTATCTGGGGAATGAATTTGAGAAAATGTGTTTAGAAACTGAAGAGAACCACTGCAGGACTATGGAAAAGTTGTTTTTATGGACTTCAGTGGGATAACCACTTAAATTGGGCAGATAATATGTTGAACAATTCTTGCTCTCTCATTCAGAAAAGCCCAAACCAGCTTTTTAACTCTTGTACAATTTTTCTTTTCTATTTTAGGGCCAAACATTGAAAAATCAGTAAAAGACTTGCAGCGTTGCACAGTTTCTCTAACCAGGTATCGTATGATGATCAAAGAGGAAGTGGATAATTCCGTGAAGAAGATCAAAGCTGCTTTCGCAGAATTACACAGCTGGTATGTTAACCATCAGCAGCACCACCAGAGAAAAGTGGGGCTAACCAGGCTGCTGGCATTGGTGGGGAGGGGTCACTTAACACCCCGTTTGCTTGCAGCATTTGGTTTCCTAAAAGAAGTATGTAGTGCCATTTAGTGATGCCTCACTAACCAGGAAGTAATATATGCATATGTATGTTTACATATGTACATAAAGGGGGGCACAACTACTGTTCTTTGGAAAAAAACAATCTTACTGTGGGTTTTTTCCAAGTGATCCATCTTGACCTAATTCTTTCCTGTCAAGTTCAGTGGCAGCGTATCTGAGCAAATGAAAGTTTTTTCAAAAATCTGATCTATGGAGTTTTCTGAAATCTCTTTTTTGCCTTCTTTAAATTTCTCTTTCTATACTGCTTTGGTCTTATCTCCTTTGGCAGCCTCTCTTCATTTCCCATAATCTTTGCTTCTTATTCAACCTTTTTTTTTTTTTCTTTCCCCCATAGTTTCTTCTAACTTTCACTTACATTGCTTCTAGTTATCATCTCTAATTCATTCTTTCATATCTTCCTTTTTTCTAATTTTTTCCATGATAATTTTGGTTATTCCTAATCTTCAGCATGTATGTCTAAGTCCTTTGAAAATTTGTAGCAGAAATAATTGCTGTAATGGCAATTTTCATATTGTATGTGCTTGCCCTAGAAAAATATTGTCTGGTTTGAGCTTTACTCAGCCTTTTGCTAAGCATGGATGCCATATGAAGCCTGTGCATTATACAGTGTTGCAGTAAACAGAAACAATCATATTAAAATGTACAAGATTGGGTTACAAGTCACAGAACAGTACCAAAAACATTCACCCTTAATTCATCCACAATATTTGTCAGTATTTTAATGAGCATCTGAAATGTATTATGAAGGTGCTATAGGATTGACAGAAGTTTAACTCTGGAGTTCGTGGTGTATTTTGTCTCTAGAGATGCATCTGAAGTGACTTCAGTGCCACTTGGGCTCTGCTTCTCTACGGGCAGAAAGTCCAAGTGCTCCTGAGCTGATTTTGTAGAAGATTGTGTTGCAGTAAGCCACTGCTCTACCTTACCATCTAGCAGGAAGAACTTTGTACTCCAGTGAGCATGAGCTGTGATTGGCAGCCCTACTGACCTCCATATTACTGTCAGGAGTGCTCTGGGGCCAGTGTAATGTTTGCTTCCAAACTGAAATGCAGTAATAATATTGTTGGTATACAAAAATTAAGAAAAGTTCATCAGCTCCTGTACCTTTATTTGGTAGTTCTCAGAGGTGTTTTCATATGATTTTTAGAAAATGTGTAAAATGTTTACGCTTTCTGCAAAGAAGGGTCTGACCTTTTCTCTAAGTAAACTCACAGTTGGGTCTCAGTTCTCACTTTTTTGTAGCAGTGTCAAAAATATATAATGACACTTACATGTCTAATGTACAGTCAATTCAGTCTTTATAGTTGCTCTGGTCATAGAACAGGCTTAGAACTCTAGCATGATCTAAAAATGTAGGGGAGATGCTGAAATTCTTCATTTTTCAGGTATTTGCATTCTAGCTTGAAAAACCCTAAAGTGTATTGGTTATTGTTAAAATGTGTTACTTATTTAGGTGAGCTTGATAGGGAAAAGACAAAATTACCCCAAAAAAGTATGTAAATCCAGATGGACTTAAAATGATGAAAATTAACCTGGAAGATTTTTGACCATGCTTCATTTAATTTTACCTCCTATCAGCCTCACTGCCTAAATTATTGGAGTGGAGACAGCCAGCTCAAGAATGTGAGATCTGTGCTGTGAATATTCAGGCCTCACAAAGCAATTTCATGCATGTAGCATAACATTACAACAAGGACAGTATAATGTCAGGACATGTTCATGGAAGTCTCAGTGCAGGATAGATTGCTTTTGGCAGCTCACAAGCCCAATAGTCAGGTTTTTCTTCAAATGAGCGGAAGGAAAATTGGTTTAAACAGTAAAATGCATGATTTAACACCTTCCATAAATTAAAAACAATTTTGGGATATTACATGTGGCTTTGTGGCTTTAAACTCTGGAAAAGATGGGAAGAGCTATCTTGTGTCTCGTTTACAAAACCTTGTTGACAACTTCTGTAGATTCCCTGGATTTGAGGAGAAATCATCAGAACCTGTGATAATAGTGTCAGACCTCATCCAGGTCATGCTCCTGGGCTGAAGGGGTTTAGTCTGTGTTACTTACAGGGCGGTTTCCTTGTTTCAGAGTTGAACAAAGCATTAGTAGGGAAAGGATAAGGAATTAGGTCAGCACTCAGCCTCTTGCATTCTGATTCCTTCCCTGAGCATGGGAATTTCACTGTGGCACTGTGAACTTTTCTATCAAGGGAAAACGAAGCAATTCCACTACTCTGCTGCTCCCAGAATGGTATGGAGTAACCAGAAGCAAGAGCATGACAGTAATACCTGGTCTTCTTTGTGATAGCCATTCCAAAGCTTTTTCCAAGTTCTTCTTCGAGGTGCTGCTGGAGTGGGGACTGGTTGAGATGTACAACAGATGGACAGAACTAAGTGCTGTCTCTGATCAGGACTGCAGGGAGTACTGGAATGGGCTTAATACTGTAACCTGGATGGGAGCTTAACTGTTCCTGTTACACAGAGCTGTCACTACCCAAGGGGTTTTAGTGAAGCTAAATGAAGTCAGAAGCTTTAATCTTGTGTCGCAGCTGAATGCTGAAATACATACTATGTTCTGTTCTCTCTTGGGTTTGTTTTTCTTCCTTTGGCAGTAGGATAAAAGGACCCTTTTGTGTCCTTTTTGCTTTTACTAACAAAATCAGAATCAAAACTGCTTTTCAAGAGTCAGTAATCTTTTGGACTTTCTAATTATTATTTTTTTAAAATCTTATAATGACTTCACCCATCACAGAAACAATGAAGTGCAAAAATAACATCATGTATCTTCCTCCTACATCCAGATAGCATATGAAACCTTTATTATGGAGACAAACGAATAGCACACGTGGCATAAGATGTCCTGAAAGCTTCAGCAGAAAGATTCACAAGAACTTTTAGTAGCAGAAACTGTCAGGTGATTGTTGCTAGTGGAAGTCCATGTATCTGTCTGGCTCAGTATTTCACAGCTTGACCTAACCAATGAAGGGAAGTTAGTCCTGAACATGATCAGTCAGTACTGTGCTGCTATTTAAAAAAATCACCTGTGTGGAAAAACACTGCATACCACCTTCCTGTGATCTAAAAAACCTGAGTGTTATGGAGCAGATATGCCGTGAACACCTGTAAATGCTGGGGTGGGGAGTGGGTGGAATTCAGTGCTTGCTTCTGGATTTAACTTCTTAATGAAATGGGGCCAAAAGACAATCCCGGAAAAGATGATTATTTAAAAAAAACACTGCATTGGGCTCACTTTCTTAAAGAGCCTTCCAGGAGTTTCTGCCAACTGGAGTAATTTTCTGCATGCTCAGTACAAGTGCTAACGACTTGCTTTTGTACAGTGCTCTTCATGCAAGAAGACACCAGAGCATTCTATAGGTCATGGCCTGAACCAGGCATGGCGCTCTGCTCTGTGCAAAGTCCTTTGCAGTCTCATTTGGATTCTGCTTCTGTCATGACCTAGTACTCTTGTTGCCCCTGCTCTTGCAGGGCTTTTGATGACATTGCTTCCCCCAAGGCTAGGAGAGTGCTGGGCAGAGCGAGCTCAAGGGCACTGTTTCTCGAGACTCGTATGTGCACCTGAAAGTTACAAGAAAGATCTTTCTGACAGTGCTTCCTGAGCCAGTATTTGTCCTTATTGCATCCAGCTTTGGTGTATGGCTGTCAGGAGTGTAGGGTGTACAGGTGTATGACTGAGAACATTAGCTGCTCCACTTGCTACTTGCATGCAAAACATGTCAGAGCATAGCCATGTCTCTGAGTAGTGCAGGCCAAGGAACAGAAGAGTACCAAATAGTGCTTCAGTTGCAAGTGAAGGCCAGAAAAGCTAGGTGAACTCCCCTTTCGCTAGAGCGTGCTTGGGATGGTTGTTGCCAAGGTAGAAACCTATGTGCTGTAATTGTGGTCTCACTTTTCCACCAAGAGACTGAATATGATCTTGGGGATAAAAAGGGCCCTGGGAAATCTGAGTGAAATGTTTAGAGCACAAAAGGAGCCACATATAACACCTCTTGCCAGAAAATAATTTTCACATGTAGGGCATCTGCATAGTCATATGGAGAACTAAAAGGAAACATCTGCTACCTTGCCATATGGTCTGTGTCCAGCCACAAATGGAAAATTGTCTGTAGAAAATAGTAAGAGCCAGATTTAATTATGCCACATGCAAAACTGCACCAAAGAAAGGCAAGCCTCCTCTACTCCTCACATCTCAAACATGCTGCTATGCCTAGTGCTTTATGAAGAGCATGAAAACCAACACAGTTGATTTTGTTTTGGTTTTTTGAGTGAACAAAAAGTGCTTGAAAGCTCCACCATAGACTGGGTAAAAAATTAAGTCTGACATAATGCTGGGAAAATGGAGTTTGACAATACTAACAATTTAGAAATATTTTAGAATACATTGAAGGAACAACCAGGAAGCCTGTACTACATGTTTGGGGAAAGTAGTTTTTCTGTTGCTTTCTAAGTCAAAGCAGAGGAGTGGTTGAATGAGGAAGAAGCTGTTTGAAAGGACATAGTTGCATCTGTACAAATTCTGTGTGTGAGCAACGCTGCCGGTGCTCGCAGTTGCAGAGCAGTGAGTGAACAGTCATCCCCCTTCTGGGACGCCTACCTGGGAAGCTGTGAAGGTGATTGTTTTCTGTTTCCCATAGCCCATAATCAGTGGCACCAGTGGAAAAGCTGCCTGTCTGTGTTAGCAATGGGGTGGTTTAGAGCACGGGCAGATGGCTGGAAAGGCCAGGACTGGTCTTGCTTTACACTAAACAGAGTTCCTGTGCTGTTTCTCTCTGCATTTCCAGGCAGTCCTCATTAGCTTTCTGTCTGTGTCTGTCTGCCAGCTGACCTTTGATAGTCCTTATGCCTCTAAAGTACAGATTTTCAAATCCTCTTGCAGTTTGTTCTGATATTTGCCCATCAGTCACACGATCCAGTTCATAACTTTGTCAGTGCAGAGAAAGAAAAAAACGTCTCCCAGGTATTTAGGTTTCCTCGGGCCCAGCTGGAGTTACAGGTACCTTCAAAGACCAGTGCTTTTTACCAGACCCTGGGCCCTGTACCTGCTGCCTCGGGGGGGTCAGGAGGACCTGATCCAACAGCGCCAGCCTCAGGCTGGCCACTTGTCTGCTGAGCTGCAGTACCAGGAGCAGGGCTTGTGCTCTTCTCACGTCCTCCAGCAGTTTGGGATTACCCTTGCTGTGTATTAGTGGAGACAACAGAGGAGCTCGTGAAACTGTGGGAGTGAGTTGTCAGTGAGATACATCATATCCCACTTCTGGCCCCTTTCTCTATTCAGTTAATTGCTTCATCCCCATAATTTTTCACTAAGCTTGTGAAGATAAATTACAGTGGTGAAATGCAAAAGTGGATTATGCTGTCTCTCTGCCTGCTGTTCATATTTCATGACCTTGCATCTCCCTTCTTCCCTCCCAGTCATTCATAGCTGTGTGTCATCCTCAGTAAAACACAAGCATACGTGCTTTTTGGGGCCGTGCAGGTAGACTTGTTGCTTTTGTGCATGTCATTGTGGATAAAAGGGGAATATATCCTCTCTGTTCTTATTGTTGTCAGACTAAGGAGAAATCTAATTTATTAAACACATATAGGGAATAATCTCAAAAAAAAATCAACAGGTGATAGATGAAAGAGACAGACTCCTGTTTTCTTTGTGGCTACTTTCCAAGATGCTTTTGGGAAAGGTACATCTCCTCTGCAGGTGCCCAGCACCAGGGACTCCAGTCATTGTCTTTGCCAGAGTGTGTTCACGGTAAAACATGTAACAGCAGTAAGATACTCAGACACCTCAGTAGTTGGACCAGAACTGAGACTCAGATGGGAAAGAAATATGTTCCAAAGTTATGTAAAAATATGCAGCCATGATACAATTCATACTCTCAGTTGTTAAAACTGCAAAATCCTGAGGTGATGCCTTCATTTCTAAATAAATATAACTTAAAAGTGTTCTTTCAGGAAGAGGTTCTCTGTGTCAGTTTTCAGCTTAAACAAGTTTTTTATGATCAGGAAATAAAGATCTAATTTTTTATAAGGTGAACTTAAAAATGCAAATACACATTTAATTATGATGGCTTTACTAGACCCCACTGTGCTATCTGACTGCTAGAGAAAATAATATTGGTGAAGGTAGATAAAAAACAACATAAAATAAACTTGAATAAGTAAAAGCCTCTGGGCAATTTTACTTTCACCAGATGGTACACTGCAGAGGGAAGAATTTCAGTGAAACTGATTTATTCTGTCTTTTGGTTATCTGCTTATTGTCAAACTGCATTTGTAGTCAGAATGAAAATTCATGTAATCTTGTTTGCTGTATAAACCCTGTGCATGTGTTAATGCACTGATCAAATAACAGCCTTCAAGCACCATGAATATTTTAAATACTTTTAAGTTAATAGTGGAATATCATCCTTTACTGAGACATTGCAAAATATGCAACATAGCAGCTTTTCTACAGCTTATTAATATAAAGAAAACTTGAAGTATCATTTCACCAATTACAAAATAGTGTGGTGACTCACTAATCCTATAAAGCTTTTAATCACCAATTACAGGGGATTGGACTTCATATTTACATTCTCATCACATCATTCTAGTTCCTTGTGCTGAAAGGTTGATGGGAACAGTTCTGATTTTTGAATTGAGGTGGGGAATAGTTTTGTGAAATGCATAATTGGCTTTGAGGGTTCTTATCAGTTGTCTTTTCACCCCATCTGTGAGTCAAAGATGTTCATAGAAGAAGGGGTGTGTGTACATGAAATCACGCATGAGCCTTAGAGACCAACACTGAGCTCATCAGGACTATCCCATCAATTTGCATGTAATCTCAGCTCAGACATACCAGAGACTGTGAGTGTACTAATGTCCCTCCAACTTGCTTGAGTTTGTCAGCACAACTTTAAGGAGCTACTGGGGTCTGTTCCAAAGCCCCCTGACAGAGCAAAATCCCTGGAGAATGGTGTGTTGTATTGTTTTGAAGCCTAAACTGTCAAACTCGAGCAGTGTCTCACAACTGATTCTCATGAAAAAAGGACTCGAATTCTGTCTTACCTGCTGAATGGAATCTCAGAGGATGCCCATGAAAAAATGGCTCCTTGCCCTTCCAGATGAAGAGCCCTGCTGCAGCAGTTCAGAATGCCAGAGCTGACTGTCTTCCTCAGTCTCCAGATCGATGTTAATTCTCAAACTATGCACAAAGCTGGTTCAGGGGAGAGTGAAGCTTATTAAACACCTCAAGGAGAAAATTGGCGTTTTGGGAGGCTTAACAGGGTTTTGAAAGAACTCATTTGAATTACGCTCTTGACAGTAACCTCTGTGCCGTGCAGCTGTGGTTTACCTTTGTGAGTTGTGTCAGCATGTTTGCCTCCCTGTCAGCTTGGTCTTTTTATTTCCCCATCTCTTCAAGCACAATAGGTTTATCATAATGCATAGAAGAGGCAGAAGGCAAGAGAAGATTGTGGTCATCTGGAACCCTTGTGATTTTCATCAGTAAAGCTATAAATCAGCTAGCCTGGCAATCTGAAGCAGCTTTTCTGAAGAGGCACTAATAACTTTAATCATTTTAGTGAGATTTTGAGGTATTGCAGCTGACTGAAAATATCTTTTCTTTTTCACTGTGCAAGCACTAAATTTCATGTAGTAAACTAGAGGAAGATTAATTTGTTTCCACTAATGTCAGAACAAATTCTGAATTTGTTCTGAGTATGAAACTGTGAAATGAGGCAGCTGTCGGCATAATTTAGCCCTGTCATTGCTGTGCTGGCAACTAATTGCAGTTCAGTGTTTGCAGCTTTTTTGCCAGTGTATACTGGTGTCAGTTCTGCCAGCCTGCATAAGTTCAAGGCATGAGCACTGTCCATTTGACCAGGAATAGGATGCTTATGCTCTTGCCTTTAGAATTGCTTCAGCAAAGTGAATCCAAGAGAGTTGCTTGCTCTCTCTCTCTCCTGCTGCATCTGCTCTCTCTACTGCACAAGCATTGCCTGTGCCCTGGATGGGGGCCTGGGCAACCTTGTGTAGACCCAGGCCTGAGGTTGGTGGCCCTGCCTGTGGCAGGGGGGTTGGAGCTCTATGATCCCTGGGGTCCCTTGCAACCCATGCCATTCTGTGAAGGCAGAGGCTTAACACAGAGGATGTGCAAATGAGGCCAGGGCACAGGCAATGCTTGTGCAGTAGAGAAAGGAGATGCAGCAGGAGAGAGAGTGAGAGCAAGCAACTCTCTGGGATTCACTTTGCTGAAGCAATTCTAAAGGCAAGAGCATAAGCATCCTATTCCTGGTCCTTCAACTGAATTGTCTCCTTCCTGAATCCCACCTCAAAACTTCATCTGGCTCTTAAAATCAAACAGTGCTGAATCCTGTGCTCCAAAATACAGCTGTTTACCTGCAGTGAGCAGTGCTGCAGTGCTGATCGCTGGAGTCTGGTGCCCAGGCTATGATCCTTAAACAGCGAGGGCTAAGAGAAGAGAATCGGCCGTTTACGAGCGAGGTGTGGCAAAGAGAGAAGGCAAAGAGGTAGTGGTGTTACTTTGTTTTGGCTGCAGCATCAGTCATGGGCAATAACGTTCATTCAGATCTGTCCTTGACCACAGTCAAGGGAGAAAGTATTTGAGCCTCCGTATTTGCTGTAGTGAATATTAAAAATGTATTGTAAAAAAATCCGTATCTGTATCAGACCTGACTAATGCTACTATGGCAGGGGCTCCTATGGGCTGGTGATTCGGGGATAGACTGAGGTACATATGGAGAGAGAAGCATTTGGACCAGGTTGCACATTTGTCACAGGAGTCTCAATTGGAACACACTCAAGTGCTGATGTTGGAGGGAAGGAGAAGGGACTGCTGGAGCCTGGTAGAATGTTAGTGCTGGAAGTAATCAGGAAGAACTGACAAGACTATGACCTTCCCAGAATCTCGGCTAAAGCAGCATGTTTATGATTTTAACCCTGGTTCCTAATATCTATAGAAGACCTAAGAGAAACAGCATAACTACAGAGGAAGGAACTAGCAGCTTGTTTTCCTGGAGATGTCTTTAGATCTGAACTGCATCCTGTTCCTTGCTCTGCTAGAGCCCAAACCTGATGATGTGTGAGTGTGCGGAAGGTTCTGTAGCACCCAGTATCTAGCTCCCTGCGGCACACCGTCGTCTGCAGGCTGTGCACTGGAGTGTATCAGCTTGATAGAACATTTTGGTATCAAGTGGACAGTAAGAAGCATTGAAAGAAAATGCATTCCCAGGAGGTATTGTTGAGCCAAGCTTTGAGCAGCGTGGTCATGAACATCCCATTGAAGCTGCGTTGGGCATTATTCCAGAAAATACATTAAAACCAGCTAAACTTCTCGTGAGTTAAGAAGTTTTTTCAGTTTAAGTGGCTCTCTGAGCTTCGTGAGAAAACAGTGGGATCTTAGCAGGAACAAGAGACAAGATTTGATCCGTTGATTTTTCTGTAGTATTCTTGTTCTTCCTTCTTCTGTATCTGTTAGCATTTAATTTTGCTTTTGTATTTGCCTTTTGTCTTTCTTTTGTCTTTTTTCCCCCTCAGTCCAGTTTTCCAGCTTTCTCTCTGTCATTTTCCTGTTTATAACTTTACCAAGCTCTTATTGGAGGAGAAGTTGGTCGGTTTTGCACTGAAATGCTCAGTGTGACTAGAAAGAAAACAAATCAATTCCTATCTGTTTTCTCAATAATTAACCCTTAAGCAAACTGAGAAGAAACAGCATTTCCTAGTGCTGGTTGGCCTGTGGCATTTCTAAAGAAACGCTTCACTTCCCCCATTATTCCAGGACATATGGTAGTTCATGATTTCCAAGTTGAGAAATGTGGCTGTACACTTCTGGATGGGAATTAGTCTGTTCCATTCCATTTGGAGTCCATGTTCTCAGCTGGTATAAGTTAGTAAAGCTGCACTGTCTTCTGGGAAAGGCAACCCCTGGAAGATCTGCCCATTAAAGGAACTTCGATTACTGTATTATCTAGTCTTATATTGACAGAAGCACCAAGCCCTGTTTCTCTTGGTTCAATCTTTAGTTTTCCCTGTGTTTAGTTTGTAGCTACAGGGTAACTACTCAGGTAGCGGTTCTCCATCAAATTCATCAGAGTCATAGCCTCTACTATTGCAACATCCAGACACTTGCCTGAAATGTTTGTCAGAGACCATACTAAAACATTAGGAAAATTGTAATTGAGATCTGACTATAAAAACATGATAAATAAATACAGGATTGCTGTGGCCTTGTGTTTTTATTTGGCATTAAAGTAAAATGTTAGCAGCCAAGTAGCTTAGCAAAGCTAAGGATCTGTTGGAGTGGCAGGAGGACAGTCATGGAATGAACTGGGGCAAAACACAATTCTGATGAGCTCTGCTCTTGTGAGCCTGTTGCTTAAATATTTTTCTTACCCAAGGGTTTATATTTATCTAACCTGTCTAGTATGCTATGGAGGCATTTTTGTAATGGAGACAGCAATAGCAAAAATGCGTAGACTTTTAAAACTTTGGGCAAAGTACTAAAGATCATTAAAATGTATTTCTGTGGAGGGTAGAAATGGGTGAGAAGTTGCAATACTCACCTCAGGCACTTGCTGTGAAAGCCAAGGAAGTTTATTATAGCATGTAGTTACAGAAGTTAATTGAAAATCAATTAATTCTGAAATGCTATCGCTATTTAGATTAGCAAACTGCACTCATCACCTGCCTCTTTAAAGTCCAAGCTCAATGCTTATGCCTGGAGAACATTAAGGGCCAACTGGAACATGTGTGTCCTTTCATTGTAAGTGTGTGCCTCTTAACTGATTCGCTGTACCATAGCGCCCTGCTGTTTTACTTCCTCTGGTGTGTGCATCATACTAAATTGACCTGGCAGTCAGAACGATACTTATAGTCTTGTTTACAGGCATGAACCAGACAAACGTGTTTGCACTGTGATTTTAATGTCTTGCCATCAGCCAACCTGCTTCTGTTCCTCTTGTTGACTATCAGGAGGCAGTGTAAAGGTAGTAGCCTCTCCTCCTCTAAAGGTGGCACTGTTGATAGGCGAAACCCAAGCGTAGGACTCAGCAGAGCTGTTGCACACCTCCTGTATGAGCTTGGTTAATTTATGGGAAGATATCAAAGGTTGCTCAGCACTTGAACACATTCTAGCTGGGAACTCGGTGGTTGAGTAAGCTGTTTATCTGCTGTGTGTTCTCCACACTGCCTACTCCCTAATCTTTCCTTATTTTAGTTAACAACCTATCAGTCCTTCTCTCTTCTGGAAGTCTCCCATCTTTGATTGCTGCTGACTCTGAACTCTGTAGGATTTTTCCTTCTGACGGACACTAGTCACCTCTCACTCAGTGTCTTCACTGCATACAGAAGTTAACATTTAAGAATGACTGTACTGAAAGGTTTGAGAACTCCACTCTTCCCTTGAGTGTGTCCCTGAATTTACTCCTGGTCTTTGTCCTACTTTTTGTGATTTCTCCTCAGCAGTACTCACTCACACAAACACGAATGTTAACATTGGTGGTGTTTATTAAACGTGAACATGACTAAGAATAATATGGTAAGGGGAAAATTGAGTGGCACACCAAACAAAGCATTGTCCACTGGAGAGAATTCTGTAGTGATGTTATTTTGCTGAACAATGTTGTGGGGTTGATGATGTGAACAATTCACCAGACCCACCAGATCAGTTTGCATTTAACAGTTTAAAAGCATTTCCAGGGATTACGCACCAGAGATTTATGAAAGGGAAGGTTAGAAAGGATTTAGGTTAGAAATTAGGAAGAAATTATTCCCTGTGAGGGTGGTGAGGCCCTGGCACAGGTTGCCCAGAGATGCTGTGGCTGCCCCCTCCCTGGCAGTGTTCAAGGCCAGGTTGGATGGGGCTTTGGGCAGCCGGGGCCAGTGGAGGGTGTTCCTGCCCATGGCAGGATGGGTGGAACTAGATGAACTTTGAGGTCCCTTAGCACCCAAAGCATTCTGTGATTCTATGAAGCAGACCTTTATTATGGAGATATATCAATGCTTATTTACATCACAAGCCATTTTCTTATTTACCCTGAGGTATTTTGCAGTAATATCTCTAAGGAAGAGAAGGACCTCTTTCCACACGGCTTTAATTTTGTTTTATTCTTAATGTTGCACTGAGATCTAAGGTGTATTGACCTGGGTAGCAGCCATGGTATGTCTGGCTTAATTAGGGGAGACACTGTTCAGTCATTTGAGGGCTGCTGAGCCGAGGCAGTGCTGAAGAGCTAAATCAGAGTGACTTCTACATCCGTTCAGATGTATGGACAGACCAATGAGCTCTTAGTGTAAACCAGCATATACTGGTTTCTTGGAGTCAGTTTGCCTGTCTGTCTCTTTAGCTTCCATTTGTTATGTCTTTGTTACGAGCAGCTAATTTCAAAGCTGCTCATAACTAAGGTCTGAAGTCTTTGTGTAGTTACAGCTTTTGATTTTGATGGAGTTTCAGCATGGATTAAATTATGGTTTTTCTCTTTTTTTTTTTTTTTTAGCATCGTAGACAGAGAAGTGTCATTAATGGCAGAAATTGATAAAGTTAAAGAAGAAGCCAGTAAGTAAAAAAATTCACAGGGAACTTTTGGAATAGTCATGGAACAATTTGTTTTGCTTGGCAGAAACTAAATCCATAAATTTGGTTAGCAGCATTCTAGCATCTTTCATTGTGTATGTATAGAGTCAGATGAGTCACTGATGTTCTGGGATAGTTGCTGTATAATTTCTAGCTATAAGGATTGTACATCAAAATTTCAATACAAAATTAAGGTAAACCAAAAATGCATATGAGGTTGGATTTAAATTATTTATTCTGCTTGCTTAGCAGAGCTTTTTGACCACTCTTCCCACCCCCGCCCCCCCAATTCTGTGGTTTGCAGATTGATTCATTTCCATTTCTAAACCACTGTTTGCTTGCTTATATTACATATGCAAGTTAAAATACTGGAAATGACTGGGGGGATAGGTTATTGTGAAGCCCTGCATAGCTTTAAGGGAGTGTGATCAAGTTTATGAGTTAGAGCAATTAAAAACCAGATGGTTACTGGAATCTGTTTTCTTAATCAGCGGGAATTGATCTGATTCCAGGCATTCATGTCATCTCTGGTATTGCATAGGTAAGGTGTATATATGTTCTTTGGAGAAGGAAAAAAAGCACAAGATGATCTGTGTAGTAGGATACCACCACAAGGTGTTGCAGGACTGTAACCTGCTAACCAAGATTTACACTATTACTTATTTCCACTTTCTTTCCTCTACTGGAGGACTATTTTGTAGTGGGTAGTCTTACTGTCAATACTGGAATATGATAATTTCAGGGTTTTTTTATGTAATAGCATTTCATGCAGAGATAAGTGCCTGTATGAGATGAGTTCATATGGTTTGGGCAGTCACTTCAGCAAAGGGGATGCTGACTTTGGGGAGAAACAATATTAGCTTTACCTAGAATAAGCAATAAAGCAGAGCTATTGGACAAAGAAAAACATCTAGTAAACTAGCTCATTTAATCTGGTAAAAGTTTCTCAGACTTGTAGACCATATTCCACAAAAAATCAATTAGAAGATCAGCTAGAGAGACAGATACATACCTGTTTTAGCATAAGCAATAACTTAGCTGTAGATTTACCAACGGTGCTAAAGGAACTGTAGCCACTGTCAGCCTTCCTTGCCCTGTGTGACGCATGCTTCTCTGTGGGATGGTTTGGTTGCTCCCACACAGCTGTACAGCCACATGGTCTGTCTCCTGGCACCTGCTCACCCGTGCTGTGCTTGGTGAAACACTGGAACAGGTGCCCAGGGAGTTGGTAGATGCCCCATCCCTGGAAACATTCAAGGTCGGGATCAACAGGGTTCTGAGCAACCTGGTCTCGATGATGTCCCTACTCATTGCAAGGGGGTTGGACTAGATACCTTTAAAGGTCCCGTCCAACCCAAACTATTCTGTGATTTTTATGGTTGGACTTGATCTCAGAGGTCTTTTCCAGCCTGGTGATTTTGTGCTTCTATGATACTTTCAAAAGGTGCTATCTGATTGAATAAGTGATAATGGGTTGAGAAATAAACTCTGTGAAATATCATTAATTCTCACCTAAAAAATGGCAAAATAAAGTATGAGAAGATTGCAAAGTCTGCTCTGAAAATTTGTGGCAAAAGAAGGCAAAGAAGCCAAAATCCCCACAGCTGTAATGGAGTCTGTGGCCTTAGGAGAGATCACAACAATTACCACTCATCCTGACTGTAGGTGTAAGCTCTAGACAAAGGATTCTGATTGTTGTTTATATTTAGATGCTATCTTTCCTCTCACCATATGTGCTGATCCTACCAGCCAGTTCATCAGCTGCTTTCGCACTGAGTCACCGTGTAAGAAATGCAGTTTGTGTATATTTAATTTGCCACCAAAATTGTAATGGCATATTATCCTGCACGGAAGCAGACGGTTGCAGTGTGCTTCCTGATCAGTCTTTTCCTATAACATCGTAACTATTCATCCCTTCCTTATATAAAATATACAAGATGGGCAGTAGTGAATGTTTACTATCTTTTCATAAAGACTGTTGGTCTTGGTAATACTGCTTTGCTGTAGAAACAGCAACATGTGTATTCTGTACCTGAAAGCAAACGGGCAGTGCCAGTGATTTTAATGTAAACTGTAGCTGAACAGATTATTTTTTTTTCAGAGGCTGAAATGCCCGGTGTAAATAAAATATAGTGTGTCTTTAGAAAGAGGCTGTTGGCTCAATGTACTGCTTCTGTCCATGCCTCCATGGAAGGCTCCCTGATTTTGTGCTTAGAAATTAAACACTAGAACCCCCCCCAAAAAATGTCTGTCCCTGTTTGTCTAAATGTTGAGGTTTGCCATTGATATTCTGACAGCTATTTAATTTCCTAATCTTTCAACATCAGGTAGTTCAGTTAAATGCACTGATGGACTTAATCTGTGCAAGCAGCATGTTGGAAGTGCAGTTGAGGTTGGGAGTCCAAGATACATGTGTCTCAAATGTGATGTGTACAGTGTTAATGCCCATACAGTAATTAGTTACAGACCAGTTTGCCTTCCTAGTATTAATTATTGACTGTTGGTATTTGGCAGTGGAAATCCTGACTGCTCGGCAGAAGAAAGCTGAAGAGCTGAAGAGACTGACAGACCTAGCCAGTCAAATGGCTGAAGCACAACTGTCTGAACTCAGGGCTGAAATTAAGGTCAGGCATTTGCTTCTGCTCGGGTATTTTAACTGTTTGCCAAGAAAGAGCTGTCATGTTAACATGCCCGGGCTGTTCATTCTTGCCCTGGACCAAAGGGTGACTGGTTTTCCATGGGGATAATTATCTTAAAGTGTTACAGCACCTCTGAGCAGTGTACTGACACTGTAGAAGTGTAAGCAATCCCCTCAGAAGTGTACCCGTGGAGAGTTTTGCAGTTTGTGTATTAATTATTGGACTTGGTTAACAAGTAAACCTGATAGCTTCAGGTTCAGTGACCAAAAGCACATGCTCTGGTGAAATGACTCACTTCCTAAGTGCGGGGGTGGTCCACCCATCACTGGGCTATGAGACATGTAATTTGGTAAGGATGGGAGAATACTTGGACTGCACAGAGATCCTGTGATCCTGTATCCTGTGAGATACAAGGCAGGACCAAGAGCTTGCTGAGCCTTAAAATGAATGTAAGATGAGTGGTGATTGTTTCTGTACCATCCATGTAGTCTTTTGCTTGGAATGCAAATCACTTAATTTGTCTGTGGTTTTGCAGCACTTTGTGAGTGAACGCAAATACGATGAAGAGCTGGGCAGGTCTGCCCGATTCTCCTGCGATACAGAACAGCTGAAGACCCAAATCCAGCTCTGCGGAGAAAGTAAGTGCGGGTCATTTCTCACACGGAAGTTCTCAGAACGTAGTGTTCCACATACCTGTTCAGGAAGGGCTGGCAGCAGTAATGGCACAGCTACTGCTGGTATGTGTGCAGCAAGCCCAGTACAAACGGGGTATCTGGTTGCAGCAGGTTTGCTGAACATGAACAAGTCGACTTGATAGAACACAGCACATGTGCTGCAGTCCATTGGTGTGTGCACACTCCCCTCTTTGTCAGATTTCAGGGTATTAATCAGACTAGTTGGACTTTTCTATCTAAACAAGATTTCCAAGTGGAAAGAAGTGTCAGCTCTGGGGAGCACTCAGATTCAGTAAGTTATGAATAACCAGTAAATTAGAAACTTCTCTGTGTGAGCATAGTATTATGAGTCTAACTCAGATCTCTCCTGCTAGTAACTCCCTAGCTTTATAACAGTGTTAACTGGGTTTTTCAAGAGCTAAAGGCAGTCACAAATGTTCCTGTTTCCAAATCATCTGCCCTTCTGTTTAGAAATTCAGCTGAATTTGCCACTCCAAGTATTATGCCCCTGCTGCAAAATATGAGAGTGCCTATTTCTCATCTTTGCCATGCATTTTTTCCCCCCAAAAAGGTAAATTCTATCTTGCCCCAAATGTTACCCTGATACCTCATCAGTATCATCACTCTGTTAACACAGTACTGAACTAGTGCATCTTGCAGAAGGAAAACAATTTTGCGAAGAAAAATAATGAATGTTTTCAAGGAGTTTCTAGAAATAGAAAGAATGAGAAATGTCCCACAGCCTGCCAATACGATCTCCAACTGCACAGCTGAAGAACTGTCTCCTGTGAAGCGTAACCAGTTTAATTCATTAGACCGTAAGAATTGCTTTTGCAGAACGCTTTGAAGATCCATCTAACCCCGTGTCCTGTCTCTCATTGAAGCCAACCCAAGATGTTTCCAAGGAAGGCATAAGCTGCCCAGTAATGCATCTAATTGTTCACAGTCACCTCATAGACCCTCTCTCATACCCTGAAGCATAAGATACTGAAAATTATGTAAAGATTATCCTGACTAATTTAACCACAGCTGCTATTGATACAACCATAGACTATTTTTTTTAAACTCCTTGAACTACTTTCCTAAATAGCTTCCAGCTGCAGTTAATTCTGCAAGTTAATTATTTATAATTCATTTCAGTAAAGCATTACTTAAGCATAGTTTGGTGCAGACCTGATGAAATCAGGCCAGTGAAGTCAAAAGATCAGCTATTAGCCGGGAAGCAGTGCAGTTTTACAGTTGACTTATAGTGCACTGGCTGGCTGAAGAACTTCGCTCTAATCTGCCCTCAGTGACCTTAGATGAGCAACTCATGCTCTTGACATGTCTTTGATAAGAGCTCTTCAGTGCAAAAGATGTTTCTGTTTGGAGCATCTCACAGTGAGGCCCATACCCTGCTAGGAGTTGTGCAAGTACCCTTCAAACAGAGATTATACCAGGCTACAGCTAACAACAGCCACTGCTGAGGGCTTTAACAAAAGAAATAACCGAAACCGCAGAGCTTGTACAAGGGAAGGCATGATACAAGGGTAGGCAGCATACACATAATGAAGGACAGGAAGAATCAGAAATAACTGGACTGATGTATATCTAGAATGCCTGATGATGGGTTGCACCCCTTCCTTGTACATCTTTTTTGTTAAAATAACATTTTTTTATTATAAGCACCTGTATTTTTATGTGGGCTTCTGGGTGCAGCAGTCTGTTTTAGACAAGAGAGCGCAGTGGAGTTCAGTGCCACCAGCCTCACTGGACATGGAACAGAAAATTCTCCTGGTTGTGCAGATCATTGCATTGTTTTTCTGAAGAGGACACCTAGTGGGAGAAATAGCTGATGTTGGTGTGAGTGAATAAGAGCCTCAAAAAAACCTAACAGATGATGCTCAGTTGCTAAAATTATTCTGCATCTTCTTTTGCTGTGCTAAAAGTGGAAATGCAGAAGTACCTCCTTAGTTAAAACAACAGGTGTCTCGCTGAAGTGAGCCTCTGGTTTGTCCTTTGTACCAGAAGGAAACAGGAAAATCACAGAATCAGAAAAATCGGAACAGCAAATTAAGATTAAGAATTTTACTTCAATAGCTGCAGAGTCCTCTTTGAGACTGCTTAGAAGCAGGCAGCATGAAGAGCTTGTGGAAATGCAAAGAGGCAGAAATTGAGGATATGTTTGGTACACTTCACATCCAGACATAGAAGTGGTTAAGATGTCAGGCAGTCTCAAAATACTAAGTAAGGAGCAGGAATGTAGTGAGATGAGCAATAGTGGTTCCTGATGGCCCTGGCTGCCACATCACAGAATCACTCTCATAGAGTCCAACCATGAGATCATGTAGTCCACAATCTACATGAAGGGGATTAGTGCATTGCATTCAGTTTCTGTACCATGAATAAAAACTGAAGAACGTTTGTTAACCATCTCCTTAGAGAGGAATGAGCAACAGGCACTATTTTTATTTTCCTTCTTAAAAAATGCTTAGACATATAAAGAGGCTATCTTGGCAGTTACCTGTGTTGTAGGTAGCACGTATAATAGCAAATGTCAACATCTTCAGTGTTCCATGGTCAAAGAATAATTTGGAGTGAAATTTCGTCCGTGGTTGTCTGCAGGCACAACTTGACGGTTGGACTCGATGACCTTAAAGGTCTTTTCCAACCAAAACCATTCTGTGATTCCTTTGTCCATAAGCAGTCAAGGGAGTTACTAGCATACACCTCACCTCCTTCCCACGCTGCTTCCTCGGTTGCCTGAAGAGTCCTGTCCGGAGCACTGCTGATAGGACAGCAGTGCGTGGGGCAATCCTGACAGCACCTGTGCTCAGCTCAACTGCTTAAAAGTTCACAAGCAAACTGGGAATTTTGAAAAGTTTTCTTGGATGACCAAAGCCTCCCCTTCTGCCACGGTCCTTCCAGTTTTAGCACAGTTCTACCATGTTGGCTTTTTGTCTCCAACAGTGCTTTACGATGAGGCATTTACTTTCACCAAAGTGCTGTGGCCTGATTCTGACCCTAGTTACTTAGCTTACTTCATTATCTAAAGTCAGGTTAGAAGGATGCTACCAAAATTAACTGTAAGCAGGGGGAAAAAATACAGCCTTGTATTTAGATGGTGAACTTTTAAGTGGTAACACAGAATGCTTTGTTTTATAGTTTCTCACCCAAAGAACAACTATTCCTCAAGAACACCGTGCAGTTCAGTGCTGTCTTCAATGACCTCATATGCAACAACTGGCAAGCAAAATACACACACCCGGAAGTCCTCTAGTAATGCCAAGAACTCTGATAATAAACCAGCCAGCACAAAAGTTCATAGTCATCCTTCTTCCAATCCTACAGAATCTTCTTCCCATGGAATCCCAACAAATAAGCAGGTAAGAAACCAGTTATGAACTCACCTAAATTATTTCAAAAATTTAAAGAAAATGCACAGCATTGAAAGTTACTGATACGAAATCCAATACTGGTTTGCAGTCCATATGTTTAATAATTTTTGAAAACACACAAGTACGTATTTTCCAGCTTCATCTTCAAGGCAGTGTGAACATACAAAGTGGACATATCAGAAATGCCAGACGAGACCGCTATCTGATGTTTGTAAGTGACTAGTGGCAGTTACCAGACTGAAGAAGAAAAACCCCTTCATACTAGCTAATTGTCCTACACGCTATGATGGAGAAACGTTTCTACCTGATCTTTGACAAATGATCAGTTGATGTGCTATTGAAGCACGATTAGTAGGTATATTTTGAAGTGGAATCCTGCCAGGTTTAAAAGCACATTATTTCAGAAGCTGTGTAATACAGCATTATGGTATCTTGAGCTATTTCATTGTAAGAGCTGTGCTGATGTGCTTAGGTAAAGCTGCCGCTGAAGTTGGTGGGAGGTTTGTCCCTGTAAGGATTCTGGGCTTAAGTAGGTGCCTGAAGCGAATTGTAGGAGCGTTACTGATGTCAGTGCAGGTGTGAAATCAGCTGCTCTGGGTCTTGCAAATAATGAAATGCAGCCACATCCTGCTATGGATCAACCTTTCCTCTGAGCAAGATACCACAATGGACATCTCTCCCACCATGTGCATTCTTAACTTTGATTTACATGTGAATTTTTGTTCTTACTGTAGTATTTACACAACGCTCTGATAGGAAAGCTATTGCTGAAAAAAATCAGTATCATATTCTTCAGTGCTTTTTAACTGCCGCTCTTGTGATGCCCAGTATTTCATCCCCTTTTCTGTGTTCTCTTGAATCATGGCAGATTGTCATTTGGCATCAGTGGTGAACCTGCCATCTAGATTTCCAGGCTACTCAGATGTAGTGTATTACCCATTGTGCCACTGTTGTTATAGAATGCTCCGCCAGCAATGAAAACTGCATAGTTTTCCCTCTCCTAGTTAGACTGGGCATTTTATTCTGCAGCTTTTGTTACTTCTAATTGCTGTATTTCTTGTCCTGTTGGAAGGATTCAGCTAACCTAATGTTTACCTGATTTCTTTCTGGTTAGAATGGACCTTCTAGCCAGAGACGAAGATTCAACCCGCAGCACCAAAACATCCGGCTCAACGGGTCTCTTAAGTCACAAGGTGCCAGTAATGATGCAGATCAAAATAATACCAAGAGTGGTTCCAGGTCTGAGCATAGAAGACAGCAGCATAACGGCTTCAGATCTAAAAATAAAGGAGCTATGAAAAACCAAGAGCAGTCCACAGCTACAAGAACCACAGAGAATCCGACACATTCGGACAAGACCCGACGAAAGCATCAAACACCAGATACCCCAGATCACAGGCCTTTCCAAGGCAGTGTTGGCAGGGTGTCGCAATGCAATTTATGCCCTGGAAGGATGGAGGTCTCTGCTGATGCCACTGTTCTTTCTGTGCCAGCTGTGACTTTGGTGGCTTAAAATGTCACGGTGGCAGCAGGCAGAGAGATTTAATCTCTCTTTGTTTTAGTTTCTTGCTCGAGATGCTTGTTGGTGAAGAAAATAAGTCAGATGATAGTCATTTTAAATTTGTTGCTGCTTAAAACTTCTTGGTGTCTTTATTCCTTACTAATTATCAAAATTAATTCATACTTTCAAGGCTTTGCCCAATATGTTCACAGTTATTTTGTCATGACAGTCCAGAATCTTACCAAAGCAGCATTTACTTCTTAGAAAAATTAAATCTAGATTGGAGAAAGAAATTTATAATTAAATTCATAATAGCAAAAGGCCTGTTGTAGTTATGTGGTAATACCAGTCAACATTATTGATTCATAGAGCAGCCTGTGTTAGAAGGATACCAAGGATGTCTGTATGCTGTGGTCTACAATGAAATCAGATAATCTTATAGAATTTTTCTACAAATCTCTATACATCTCTTTCTTCCTGTGCGTGTATACGCGTATATGCATGCACACTGTATACACAGAGTATTGTTATATGCAAGACATTTGAACGAGCAGTACATTTGATTTTTAGCTTATTATTCCATAATCTGAGATCTTTAAATTCAAGTATAAATTGTATTAAATGTATTACATAATGGTATTTTTCATTGACAAACTATTTTTATGAGGCTGAGAAAAAATGCTCATTTCTTAAGTTTGGAATGTACATAGTCATGGCTATTCAGGTGCACAGCCCTATTCTCCATCCTCATCAGCCACTTTTCTATGACTAGTTGGATTTATTTTTTTGCATATGAAGAGTTGCAGGTGTTCTAGACTTGAATTCAAATTATTTTTCTATATTTTTGCTGTAGGAACCATCTGTCCATAACAAGAGCTATGACTAATGAATTTGTTACAGCAATGTGCAGCAGAATGTGGAGGTACATATTTGAGCAGATGCTACATCCTTCCAAGTTTTCTATTAAAATAAAAACCTTACTTAGTCTTAATGTCCTGATTCTGTATTTCAGAAAACCTGTTTCTTCCAAAAGAATTAAAATCTTATTTCTAAAACATTCTGGTGTTTGCTGCTTTGCAGTGCCTCACCTTTGTGACCTTACTGTATTTGCTTAATTCAGCTGGAGTCAGTGGGAGGCTTCAGCGCAGTTTGGATAGGATGAGGCTCTTGTTTTTAGCTAGAGTGTAGTGCCACAAGCGCACAGGACAGAACCTTCCCGAGAGAGCCGCCTCCATCCTGGACATACTTTGAATGTAAGTTAATACTTCACATAGTAAGGATCTGGCATTGAGTGAGCTAGCTGCCTACGGGTCAGGATCACAGTGGTGTGAAAGGGTTTCTTTTCCAGACACCAGTAAGAGCAGGACACGTGAGTAAAAGTTTATTGCTAGGTTATTGTTTGCTGATTCTTTTTAGCAAATTCCCCTGCCTCATTTCTGTTGGCTCACTGCACGCTTCCTTAACACTGAGAGTTTTACTTCTCCTGTGTGGCCCTTGAGAAATAATCTCAAAGCGTAGAGTGAGGTGCATTTCTTATGGGTGATTTTGACTATTTCTGTTTCTCTTGATATCTGTATACAGTTTTCTACTTGTGCATATTGGTAAAACCAATTACTTGCCTAAAAGGCAAGCAACTCGTCTTCATCTGGAAAAGCAGCGAAAGAAAAACAAGCATGCATTCTTGCATTGCAAGCACTGCTTCTATGCTGGTTGGATAGGCTTTAAAGGTGAATGTTTTGAGTAAATAGAACTGAAATTTCCCTAACTGTGTGTTGTACACACCCATCAGTTAGGTAGCTTTTCAGAATTTGTCTGCTGCCTTACAGTTTGACCTGTAACCTCACTGCAAGATACGTGATCATAATTTCCATGCAGATACTATACAGGAATCATATTCTGTTCTGCTTATGTAATTTGTGAAACATTTCTTGTAACCCCTCCTAAAAAAAACCCCACAAAAACATAAGATACCTATCATGACTTTTACTCCTTCCTGATAGCTTCTTCATTTGAGAGGATTATTGAAAGTTATTTTATTCCCTAAATCAGCTTCCTCACGAACAGGCTTCTGCAAATAAAATCTGTAACGTAAGTCATGACAGCACAACAGGACCACCTTGTGCTCCTCAGGACCAGCTAGCCTTTAATGTGCCAGAGGCTCAGTGTGTGACAGACCCAGGACTAACAGGTGAGAGCCAGCATTTCTCTTCAGACTGTGATGCAGAGACTGTTTCTTTGATGAGAGATGCAAGCAGGGATTTGGTTGCGCTGGGGAGTGGGCTGGCTCTGGGAAATGTGCAGTCTTGGCACAGTGTCACTTAGTATTGCAGCACATGTTGTAACTGTGAGGTGCCTGTGCTCTGAAGCATGGCTGTGTCAGAAGGGTATCTCCTTTAATTTCTAGTGTCTCTGCATGCTAGGAGCCGGATCTGCCAATTTCTTGGAGGGTTTTGTTCCCAGCACTTGCTTGTATGTAACCAGACACTTTTGAGCCCATCATCAACAGAACTCTCCTTTTATCTTCTGATTACAGGGCTAGTCCTTTGAACGTAAGGGGTTTCTACCAGGGTCAGGGACAGAAGTAAGGGCAGGACACATCTTGGCTTTCAGGCCAGACGGCTATTTCAACAAGCACCCTTGATTTGCAAAGCAAATACAGCTGTTTGGCATCACTCAAACACAAACATGGAATTCCCCCTGCACTTTGTACACTCTTTCAAAAGTGGAAACACACCTTAAAGGGCAGTACTCTAAAGCCGTTGGATCTGTTTATCTTCTGTGTATGATTAAACTCAGAGTAAGGGCAAAACTTGGCAAAACAAAGGACTAAATATATAGTTAGAAAGCTATTTAACACAGCTAGGCTATTTGGAAAACTTACATTATTTAGGTGTGTTTGGTAAAAAACCCCTTTTTTTTTCTTTTACATAGGCAGTGTCTGGGGATTGTTGCTTTTAGGTTTGTTGTTTAAGAAAAAACACTAGCGTAAAGTTTCTAAAGGCAAGCTGGTCTTCAGTGTACACACCGATAGCAGAAGATTACAGTACTGCACACCTTTACCTGATGTTTGTGGCAAAGCATTTCCTTAAAAATTAGTTAGTATATGAAAATTGGGGGAGGGAAGGGGGAGTATTTGTACAAATGATGTTTCAAGTTCTTTCGGTTAGGAGAAAAACCTGAAAATGTGATTGCTTCTAAAAAATGTAGAAACTGTTTAGAGAACCCTTTTGTAATCCTAATCATCTCTGGAATTTTAAGAACATTGCATTTTGGAAATGTGATGGGCCTTCTTGAGTTTAGGGCCAGATTACTTACTGAGCTGGAAAAGCAGGACCAAAACCAACAAAAATCCCTGCACCCAGCTGTAAGCAGGTAAGGGTACAAAACAAAGCCAGGCTTCGTTCACTGATTGAGACAACTAAAAGGGCTTTTTACAACCACTGAGCCAAACTCTGCTTTCTGCTGCTGATAGAAACATGCAGTTCCCACGTATCATTACCCAAAGTGTACCCTGGTACAAGGTCCTCCCCTGTCTTGCTTTGGAGGCAGGAGGGTGTCTTTTTTATCTGCCTGCAAACAGGGGTGCCTCTGCTGCAGACAGAAGTTGAGGTTATCCCCTCCTCATCTGAAAGACCCTGCAGAAGGACAGGAGAAGGCCAAGCTGCCTGTAACTCAGACCTGGAAGGCTCCTTGTGGCTGCAGAGGGTGGGGTGTGATGGAAGACGCTGGAGCTGCTGCAGCAGCCTCCCCCCAGTAGCAGATCACACACCTTGGGGAAGTAGGTGGTACCCATCTGTCTGGGCCCTGTGGAAAGAGCTGCCTTGCTGCTCCCTCAGCATGCATCTTGGCTTCGTGTAGTGCTGAGCTTTCTCACTGTCAGCAAGCAAAGCAGTCCCTTTTGCTGCTATTAGTATCACTGTGGTGACTCTGCTCACCAGAAGTACCAGTACATACATTACAACCTCCAGAAGTGTCACAGTACTCAGTACATCACACACTTTTGGCAAACTTTAATACAGGGTATTTATTGTTACCTGTTTTGCCCCACTTTAAAAGATAAAAATTAAGGAAATTTAGTTAATGTTAACTGTAGTTAAAGCTGATAGAGGTCTTCTTTTATGCTGTGCAAGTACCTTTAAAAAGGTGGTTTGAACTTGTACAGCTTGACAGAAGTACAAACATATGATACTGGAACATTAGACTGCATGTACTGTGTCTGAGGTGCTTCTTTAATCCACATTTCTTCAGCCTTTCCCAATATCTAAAAAATATTTATGAATAAAGCAGAAAACACACTTCATTGCTCACATAAAACAGTTTCTCACTATGCTTTCTACAAGTTTTGTCATCATAATTTTCTACCCAGTCTTTGAAGAAATGACTCTGTGAGTTGACAATCTCTTCTTTGACCAGATGATGCACAGCTGTCCTGTCTGTCAGGCCAAGTCACGCTACCCATCCACTTAATCACTCTTAAGCTTGATACTCTCTGCCAGCACAGCTGGTTCGTTCTTGTTCTTTGCTACCATAGCAGTAGTTGGAATTTCGACTGCAGCACTGTCCCGATCGCTGCTTTTACTGGGCACGGAAGAGGATGGCTGAGACGGTGTCACAAGAAAAAGTGGGGTTCGCTTCAGCTTTACTACACGACTGTTTTGAGGCTTCCTGGACACTGTGATCCCAAACGCTGTTGAACATGGTGTCCCATGGTCAGCACTCTGCCGCCCACAGGGTGCCGGGGGATTGCTGGGCACCGCTGTGGATACAGTCGAAGGAGCTACTTTGTGCAGTGTCAGACTTTCACTGTTGGGTCGTTTAAGAGTTGCTGCAGAGCGGGAAGCATTGCAGGCAGCTACCTTCAATGAAGCTGAGTTCCTGACTTTGATATGGGTACTCGTTGAGGGACCTGAGAATCTAATTGGCTTGGGACCCACTTTACATGGTAAACAGTCTTCCTCTTCAGTGAAGTCAATTAATCGTCTGTAAAACAAATTTAAAAAATAAACTATGTATATAAATTACTCTTTTTGTAACATTATCACAAAACAGTCTGTGACAGCTGCCCACAAATCTTGAGTTCCTTTAATTTTTGCTTTTAACAATGTAATTTGTGGTTCTCAACTGCTCATTGCTGCAATCAGGCCTGCCTTTGTATGAAGGGAATCATCAATCTCTTCTACCTGTCTAAAGTAATATTATACATTTAAAATTGTAAGAGATGGTGCACAAACTGCAAAGTGAGAATTGATGAGATAGAAGGCTACAGTCTTAAAATGCTACATTTTCCATCAGATACAAAATCCACTACATACCAGTCTGATGTGTTTTAAGTTATCTGCGAAACAGGTAAGACCCAACTGCACATCAACACAAGACAGAGTTCTACACTATGTAATCAGAGAAAAGAAAGGTATTGCTGCTTCTTCCCCCCACCATTTCTTTTTGATACAAATGATTATGGATACTGTTTCGAATTAAATGCTTTTAAAAAAAGAAGGATCTTGTTTGAGAAAGGCTGTGAAGTCTGATGGCAACTGTAGTTGGTACAAAGGGACAGTTAATTTATTATACAAATGCTGCTTCTCAGTGTTGCAAATAAAAATGGACAGACACCTAGATTTTCAGCTTGTCATGGAACAAACAGTGCCACAGAAAGCTGGGTCATGCTCAAACAGCTAAACAGGGCATGAGAAAACCTGAAACCCAGCAGAACAAAAGCTAGGCCAAGCAAGGTCAGGGAGATGATCAGTTAATATAAATCAAAATAACTTTTGGAGAGGTGAGGAAGGGGGGGAGGAAAAAGAGACCAACTTAGATAGTCTTAAGAATGCATTTTTAAATGCATCAAAATAAAAGCTGTCAAACTGTGACTCTACTGCTGGCTCCTGCCTGAGGTAAAGCTACTAAAACCTGGCAGTAGGAGAAAGAACGGTAAGAATTAGATTCTCTCTAGCTTCTGTGCTGACAAAGAAAAGCCATAGCTTTAACTGACCTAACTGTCAGGAACAAAGAAACACATACCCTGTTTACAGTACCGACCCACCAGCTAAGAAATGTGAGAGCCACTAAAGAACAGCTTAAAAGATACACTACAAAAGCACAGATATTCCACACGGTATTTGCATTTTGGATTTTAGACATCTGTGAGCTGTCACAGAGATTCATAACAAAAGAATAAACAGTGTCTCAGAGTAATGTCCTGTTACTGTTCCTATAAAACTGGTGACACTGTTCAAAGCGAAGGCCTGCAGATGCCCTAGTATTTATAACAAGTCCAGGGAGGTTTTCCTCAGAGCCCTAAGGTAACAACATATGCTCAATGTCTGCACATCCTACCTCAAAGAACCACCAAAGCAAAAACATTCAAAGATACAGTGCCTTAATAGCAGCAATGAAGCATAGGTAAAATAGTAAATAGGTTCAATTGCAGTATTTTGAGACATTATATGGCCTCATCAGGATCACTGGGTACATTGGGAGTTTCAGCTGAAACCTGAATGTAGCTTCTTTGAGGGCACAGAATAATAGAGAAGATGGGGCGGGGGGGAGGCAGAAATCAAAGCATCGAGATGGGAGATAAACCAGGTAAAGGAGGAGCATTCAGGACTATATGCAGGGTTAAATGATCCCAGTCCTTCCTACTTCAGCTACGAAGACCAAAGCATGCAATATCAAAAAAAACCCCACAAAAACAAGGGGGAGGATGGGGAGCTAGATGTTTTCAGTTGGATCATTGTGCTGATGTGGCTGTGTCTGCTGCTGAAATGACTATGGCCAGGGACAAGGAAGGTCAGCAGGATCCTCCTCTGTCTAGCCACAAAGTGGCTGTAGGGTGGCTCAGCTCAACCGAGCACCTGCAAAGACTGCTTTTAGGTATTGAGAATGAAGGCATAGTTAGAAGTATTCCTGTAAAACTGCAAGGAAGGAATTCTAGCAATTCTGTTTAGAAAGAAGGCATCTTGCATATGTAAAAATCAGTTAACCTTCTCAAGTTTTCAGTTAAATTTCTTTTTTAGCAATGCATTTAACTAATACCGCTCTCTACTTTTTGAAATTACCCTTCCTGTTCCACAGTGATGTTTTAAAGGCTGAAGTAGAATAGAGAAGAGTTTCAGCAGCCTGAAAAAGGTAATTTGTTTCCAGCAAGTTCAGTTCTGCAATTAAGCTCTCTAATTTATAAACATAGAGAAAACTCAACATTCATAGCTATTCAAAGAACCCAAAATTATTTTTTAAAAAAAGTGCTGTATTTCTGCCTTATTTTAAGCCACCCATGCAAATCAGCACACCTTTTATGAACTGGAGGCATATGATGCAAACTGCCTTTCAAAGGGCGCTCTTCAAGAGTCCAACATTCAATCAGCTCCTGAGGCACTCTCCAGTAGCTGACACCTGCATTTCAAAGGACATTGTATCGACAAGCTGAGAGAACACAGTCAATATTACATGTATATACAGCTGACTAAACAGATGTGTGCATCTTATTATGCAGAATTTCAGGTTTGAAACTATACTGACATGAACATTGTTTACAGTCAACGTGCTTCCAGCAGAGTGCCTGATGCCATCACGCTTTTACCCTTTGCATGTCATGGCTCTCGCTACATCTATTCATTCGTGCCAACCACGTCACCTTGGGTTTTGGGGGTTTTCCCCAAACAGCCACTGCTGTGGGTATTTTACAGTGACCTTCTGAATGAGTGAAAAATGTATGCAGAGTTTTTATTATTGGCAAATATTTTTCTGTAAACAAGTAGTACTACTGAAATAAAAGAAAAAAAATTAATACACTACCTCTCCCTTCCCAGGCATCAAAAGCATCCATCTTCTTTTTCAACTCAGCTACTGAGTAATAGCTCCAGATGTATTGGACATTATTTCCAGCTTCTCTAGAAATATTGTTTTAAAGGTGACAGTTAGGTAGTGAACCTAAGTCTTCTAAATTGTAACACTGGTGAAACATATCATTCTTTTTCGCAAATCCTAACATATAGTAAATGTTTTGTAAAGTAGAAAGGAAAATGTAACTTGAACGTCATTTTCACTTGTCTAGGAGGTTTTGAATAGCCATCCTCCTCTACTCTGCATGCCTGTGAACACCTAATGCTAAAAACAGGGGTTCATGAAAGAACAGATGTTCATAGAAGAATAATTGCAGAATTAATGGTGTAAAATCTAATCTTCTAAATCTCAATCATTTATGCAAAAGGAAAATACAGTAGGAGGACAGACCTGTGATACTATGTGTCCAAATACTTCTGGAATAAATATTAATGTTCCCAGCCTAGATTTAGGAAAATACATGGATGACGAAACATCAAAAGCTCTACCTTAGTTATGTTTCAGAAGGTACACAGTGAAGTACACATCTGACACCAAGATGTCTGGTCTCATGGGGCCAAGAGAAAGACAAATTTCTTTCTGACACTCAGAAGCACACAGGTCTTCCAATAACTTATAATAACTGTCATAAAATTATATTAATAGTATAGTAGAGATGTGCATGCCCTTTAAAGAATTAAAATCATTTCCTTTCATGTACAGTTCTTTTCAGCATCAAATGTTTCTTCAGCTGTCTTAGAAGACTGCAAAATACATTTCCATTAATCACAAGCAACTTTGTGAATAATATTTCTGGTGCTTTGTCTGGATGGGGGTTAATTCACTGCATTTAGTGTGAATATCCGCCTAAGTTAGGAAGTAATTTTGAATAGCTGAGATATTTTAAAAGTAGCAAGTAAAACATAACAAGAACTCACAGTGACTGCATGCTAGCCACCTTTTGTGGGCTCTCAAATTTTTGTGCTCCATGCTTGGTTTTTAGCTTTTTTTTTTTCCTTACTTGTTTAATGTGACCATTGTATAAGACAGCTGTTTTCAAAGCTGGAAAGAATCTCATTCCTCCCACAGATTTATAGTGTAATAATCCTATGTTATGCTACACATAATAATATTTAGGTATTGTATATGAATGTTCATTCTCACTTCATAGTGCTTTCATGTGTTTGACAGTCATCTCACCTTTTGTAAATGCTTTTACTATGTATTTTCGTTCCTAGCTCCTTATTAATTGCATCAGTCCCATCAGCTCTTGTGGCGTACACACCGATAATTTTACTTTCACAGCTCGCTCCAGAAGTGTTGAGATAGTGCAGGACCCAAACCGTAGGTTTGGTACAAACTAAATTATAAGAATCGCAGAAATCTAACAAGGCCTGGAAAAAAACATAAAATACAAAGTACAGAATGTTAGAAAGAACATAGTATTTGTAGTTGAGTCAGCTTTTATACTTGTGTATTGGCCTGCTCTTTTAAGTAAATCAAGGATGTAGTGGATCTAGAATTACGTGTGCAGTATTTCTTACCTGGTGTTAACAGAGAACATTGTAAAACTAGGGGACATTCACAGAAAAGCCACAGAACTGCTTACGTGGCAAATCTCTAGTATGAAGAGAAGCTGAAAGGCCTAGAAATGTTTTGTGCTTTTCAAAAAGAAATTGCTACAGGAGAATGTGAAATATACAGAACAATAGCCTACTAAGAAAACAGATGACTGTCAGGGCTATCACAGCCATACCTGGTAATAAGAGGTAATTTCCAATCACTTAATTAGAACTAGCTTTTAAGTTACAATACTCTAAAATAGACAAACTTAGGATTGTAAATAGTACATTGATTCTCTTTTCTCCTTTCTTGCTCTAAAAAAATGAAGTACATTTCGTCTTTCAGGTTTTAGGATGAATTTGTAAAACTGAAAAAAACCCCCACTCAAAACCCAAATGTCTTGAAGGGATCAAATCTAATCTCAAGAAAAATTTGAAGCCAACTAAGGAACTAAACGATGTCATTCCTCCCATGCATGTTTCCCAGCTGACTTGCATGTAAAACAGTGTCAACTTTAAACTGTTACTGTCTTGCAGTGATGGGAAAAGTAGATGCCCTTAACTACGACTGCATTATTAACTCTAGGATTTCTTAACCTAAACCTCTGAATTTACTGGTGATGTAATGTGGTGGTTAAACAGAGCTAACGTGGATATACAGTAGTTTTAGTATCTGATGCTAATGAAGGCTGTGGATTAGAGCATACATCTTGAAAAATACAAGAAATGTCAAGACCTTTTTAAGCTCTATATTTGACCTTAAAGAATAAGTCTCCATTTCATTGGCCAAATGGTCAGACAGACTGTATGGATAAGGGATGCCAAAATAATCTGCTTCCTCCTGCAGTGCAATTCGAGTTTGTTCATCTTCAGGAATCCGAACTTCTCCATGAAGATAATCCAAAAGATATTTAAACAGGCTTCCATCTCGATCAATCAGACATGCTCCTGAAAGCATGAATAACATTATTTAAAATACTGATGCCAGCAAGCGAAGACAGACTTGTCCCATTCTACCAAACCAACAAGTATAGCCTTTATAAAAAACTTCTGCACTAGTTTTAGTTACTTAGGAGGAGTAAGTATACTTTATCTATTCTTTCAAAACTACCATTTTGTTTCCCTGGAATATTTGTTATGTGAAGATAAAATTCTTAGTGCAGTAAACATTTCCCTGGAATTTCCATGAAATCACTAATCTGCGTAGGTCCATCTCAGCTGTACTGCAATCCACTTAAAATCCTAAAATCCAATTCAAGGTGCATTTCTAATTCTAACTGCAGATATATCTTTTCTCGCTGTTGCAGAGAATTTTTCAGGTTTGGATCTAGGCAATTTAAGGAGTTAAAAAAGTAGCATCAGCCCTAGTATGCATCTAGTCTGACTTTCCCTGACTATTGGTCAAGTTTTACAGTATTTGTTGTTTCTTACTCCCTCCTTCGCCTGCTGGGCTCAAGGACCACTGCAACACTGACCAAAATAGACACAGCTCTGTACAACAGGCTCTTCACTGCCACTGAAAGATGGTAGCATAGCCTTGCCCATAAAAATGTTAAACACTTCAGATATTTTTAACAGTCAAAAGTGTACAACAAGGAATTACTATTCTCCATCCATGGTATCTTTAAATTGGACATATTTTGGCAGGATTTCCAAGTCACAAACTATGAAATCTGACCCATGAATAGTTTTATTCAACTTTCCTATCAAGGCATTGTGGTGAAAAATGCAATCTTTACTGTGTATTCTGAAGCAATGATTAGGCCCAAATGTCTCTATGTAGCGAACAGAGAGTGAGATGCCTCTGGAGAACACCGAGGGTCATAAACAGGATGCAAGTTAAATGCCAAATACTCTGGCAACTTCAATTTTATCTATTTTAATATTCCTACTGAAGAAGTACATTAAAAAGTCACGGTTTGCACTGGGACTAAGGCAGGAGTACGCACTGTATGAACATCTATGTCTGCAAACATGAGTAGTCTTGTGGAATGGAGGTGAGTTACTCAGAAGTTTAACATCATGCATGCCTAATTGTTTTCTGTCCTGGAATTAAAGCAGCCAACTGATGCTCTGCACATTGGGAAAGAGATATACTAAAAACGCATACAAAAGCATGTATTTGCCCTAGAGCTTCCTGATCAGAATGTCACATTTACAGCTTGAACATACTTACCTGATTCATCCACTTTTAGAGGAAAGCGTCCACTAAACATAGAAGCTAGCATTGAATCTTTAAAGCGGCATAAAGACTCGCGCCTGGCTGTGTATAAATATCCTCGCACATTAAGTCGTAGAACACCCTGGACATCTTCGGTCTTGCCTTCCTCCATAGCATTTGCAAATGATGGTGTGAATTATGAGCTATTCAACCCTGAAACAGATATAAATAAAAGTTAATCTAACGCCAATTGAGACTGAACATACAGGTAAGATCTAAGCCTTAAGTCAACTCTTTAACATGTTTGTTCCATGATAGTGTAAATAAGTTTTGAAAACAGTTTGGGATATGTGTTAATGCAAGTAGCCAAATATTCAACACCTTTACTACCAAAAACTATGCCTTTTACTCTGCTAGGAAACACAAAGGTTAGTCTACGGACACAAAAGGGTTGAGCATAATTACATGGTCAGTATGCGTAAACAGAGGACTAGAATAATGTGCTGGGAAACCTTGCTTTGAGTGTCGTTCACGGCACTAAAAATGCAGTAATTTTGTACAAATAACAGCTTGGCTTCTATAAAATCCGATCTTTTAAGTAGGGCTGCTGTAACTAGTTGTTGAAGCTGTCGTGTCTTTAATACCGCATTGCCAAGAAATGCCCTTACTTGCGCCTGCTTTGAGCTCCTCACAGGAGAGGGGACACGCCTGGGCAGAAAAAAAAAGACACAAGCAGCAGAATAAAAATCTTTGGGAGTTACTAACTCCCAGTACGCGCCTTTCGCCCGGGCAACTGCTATTGTCCGACCGAAAGCAACCGATGAGCTCGCAAGCAGCTGGGCTGCCGCTCCCACAGCGGCCGGGGCGCTCCCACCCTTTTGCGGGGCGCTGCTCCGCCGGAAAAGGGGAGCTAGCCGGGGAAGGTTGATCACCTCCGCGCCGGGGGCCGCCCGCGGGCAGCGGGTCTGATCGCGGGGCTGGGGCGGCCGCCATGCCGCATTACCTGCGCCGCCGCCTTCCGCGGTAGGGCCGCCTCGCCGGGCCTGGCGCAGGAGGGCCGCCGGAGGGGCCTCTTCGGCTCCGCAAAATGGCGGCCGGGCGTCAGGAAGGGCCGGGCCGGAGCCGAGGGGGGAGAGGAGAGGGGCTGCCCGCCGCCGCATCCCCATCCCCGTCGGCAACACCGGGCGGCCCTACCCGCAGGTACGGCGAGTGAGCCGAGGGTAGGGCGCCTTTCAGTTTTGCTGATCCTGCCTCCCCAGCTTTGCCCGGAGGGGATGCCTGAGGCACCTTCTGGAGTAAGGTGACCCACTGGAACTCGGGTGCTCTGTGAGGCAGAAAACCTTCCTGATTTACTGGTTTACTTTACGGATAATACATTGTTTACTCAAAGCGTGTGTGATTCGATTGCTTTTCTGTAGGCTAAATAATGTCACAGCTTTAGCTACTGTTCTAAACCACAGTGCTTCAGTTTTACTTCATGGTGGTCATGAAGCCTTCCTGGTGATCAGCCTAGCTCAGGGCAGCAGCTTCAGCCCAAGGTGGAAGCCCACGCAATGGGTACCGCTTTCTCTTGCAGCTGCTGTGCCTTGAGTTGCAGCACTGAGACAGGTGCTTTCACAGGGGAGATGTGGTGCTGGTACATGCTTTGATGGTCAGGTCTGCTTTGGTTAAAATGTGAGGCAAAGGCATTAAAAATTAGTCTCAGCCTGTTTTCTGGTGTACTTTGACATGACTGCTTGTCCCTTTGAGCAGACCAACTCTAGTTTGTGTTCCAGCAGCAGTCTGGTTAGTTTTAGCTAATGTATATAAATACAGGCATCATAGCTTTTAATTTACTTTCTTGTTGCTTGCTTCTGAAATTCAACGCAACACTTCCCGTATGGTTAGATCTGTTACAACAGGTCTGTTTGCCTTTCTCTCGCTCCCTCTCATTTCTGTTTAAAGACCAGTCAGAGGATCCCAAAGGGCTAAAAACCAGAATTCTGCTCTTAATATATATTTAAGATATATAGGCTGTGAAACTTGGCAGTGCTTTAAGCTCTTACTCTCTATGAGCAGCTGGTTATTAACTGGAGATTTTTACATGTGAAATGTTACAGTGTGGGAGTTCCTCAGCAGAGTGTAAAGGAAAGTATGAGCACAGGTAGAAATGCAGTACTTCACATTTTGTTTTATAGTTATTGCTCACAGTAGTGACATTAACATTAAATGGAAGCAAATCGGTGATCACACCTTCAGGACTTGGGTCTGATATGAAAGCGAAGGAAATGAAAACTCATGAATGGATCTGAAGGAAAATGCTGCCTTCTGGAAAGGATTAAGAGGCTTTATTTTATTTACTTATTTGCTTTATTTTAAAGTAACATAAAGTTATTTGCTCTTTTATTTGCCCAGAGTTTAACAGTGGCTGCAGTTGCTTCCAAGTTACGCTGTAAGGGGAAATATACCAAAGGTATATAATGTGTGCTGGATCAAATCTGTATTTTTAAGGGGATTGCATGGAAGCATAGGGGTTTGCAGCTCCAGGGCCACACTGAGAAATTCGGCCATGTGTCACACACAAATTAGGAAGAGATAGAAAAGAGATACTGCTGTTTGCAGCAGATCATGAGAATAATTGGTCCATAAAGATACATTGTCAAATAATGCCTCTGATACTTACTGTGCAATTTTTTTGATTAACTTTATAGCACATTGCGCATTTTTGGGTGCAGAGAGATAAGATCTTCATGACCACTCCTGCATTATGGAACCTAATGCTGTTTTTTTAATTCACATGTCTGTAAATCTTAAAATAAATCTAAACTTTAACTGTCTAAAGGCTTTCACAAAACTGTTTGCTATAAATTTACTGATTCCTGGATCAGATTTAGGAAGTAACGTCCACCTGAACTAATGGCAGGTCTGGGCACTCAAGGCCAGTGAAAGAGAATGTATGTGAAAGCAGTGTTAAAGAGCAAGGGATTTGGGGCAGGACAGATTTTGGGGGAAAGCATTTTATTAGACTTAAATACATCCTTGCAATTCCCAGTCCCAATATTGCCTAAACCAAACTGAAAGTGGCCTTGCTCAAACTGTGAGATAGGAGACACCGACCCTTATAAGTCAGAAAGTATGTAGGCAGCATGCGTTCTTCTTAAAATCTATTGGGGTTTAAATTTAGCATTTTTGTTTTCATAACTGTTTTGATAAACTGTTAATTGTTTGCTGTTACATCTAGTACTAATATCTAAAGAAATTCAAGTTTCCACTGAGAAGGAATTGCACAGATTTCTCCTTTTAAACCTAAAGAAACTCTTTGAACAGAACGGCAAATGCTTCCTAAAAACCTCTGGCATCCAGGTGGAGTATCCACAGCTCCCTCACCCTTCCTTGCAGCAAACCAGGATCAGTGCTGTTTATACAATTCATATTTATTTTTAGTATTATTAATCGTTGGTATTCCAGATGTTTTTGCGAAGATGTGTAGTTGGAAAGTTACATGCATCCCACCCCTCCCTTTTAAAACACTGGGGAATGTCACTAAAGAACCTGAGCTGCAGATTAGAGGTTAATGGCTTGTACCTATCCCATTTCTGAGAGGAAATGACCATGTGAAAGAGAACATGTGAACTATTTTAACAGAGTTTATTTTGCATGTAAGTGACAAAACTGCTACAGCTGTGGCATGAATCGGGCTGCAGATACGGGATGGGTTTGTATCCAGCCATTAACAGCCTGGTGATGCATTTTACCTGTGAAGGATGAAATGGAAAGCGCTGTTGATTCTCTGGTAAGCTTGCCGGCATTTCTTGCGCTCACATACGATTTTATTGCGTGGACGTTTAGTGATTTAATCCGCAGTAACTGTTCGCACCATATAAAACGTGGGCAAGGATGAACGTGCGGCTGTAAGGCCCGGGCCCTAGCGCTCCCGGCGCCGCTGACACGCGCCGGTGAGGCCTGCCGGTGGGGGGCGCGAGCGGCCCGGCGGCCGTTGGCGGCCCCTGAGGCGAGCGGGGCGCGCGAGGTACCTCACACCTGTGAGGGGGTGGGACCTGGCTCTTGGATGCGGTTTGCTGGGACACCGCTCCATTTTACCTGTGGTTGCGGGCAGCTCTCGTTCTGTTTAAATTGACGGCATTTATAATGTGGTTTATTTAAATGCTTCAATTTATAATTTGTCTTGGCAAGGCAAAACCTGGACGTACTGTGTCATGATAGAACTTTGAGGGGGGTTTCCATTCCAAGTCTAAACTCCGATAGATAATTTGAAGGAATGGGCAAGATTAAAAAAATCTGTGATCCTTTTAGTCTTCATGTTTATTAGTTAAATATTTTTCCACCTAAATCTCAAGAAACAATCCATTAACCTGTTTGAATTAATTGAACAAAGGGAAAGACAGAAACAGTTTTCTCAATTTCAGAATAACAAATCCTGATAAGTAGTGAAACTTTTTTTTCACACTTTTAAAAATTATGTATTATCTGGGCATTCTCCTTGACAATGTAGCAGGTCCATTTTGATGATGGATAAACAAGCAACTGCTAGATCACCTACCATTTTCACCTCCGGTGTTGTTAAAGGACAGATGAAGAAGAGGGATGGAACATTCCAAGCTGCAAAATGGAATGCTTCTTTAGCATCTAAAATCAAAACAAAATTAATAAGTAAGTGGAGCCATTTACTGTACTTAGAATGTATGACTTCAAAAGGAATAGTAATACAATTTAACTTGTTTTGCTGAATGACCACCTATTAAAAATATTAATGCATGCTGAGTTTTAGGAGTGTCTCAAAACACGTGACTGTTTAAGATTTTTATCTAATTCTCTGAGAATTCAAAGTGCTTCCTCTTTGGCATGCCAGTGTTTTTTAAAGGAGTCTCCTCAAGTGGATTTATAGCATTCCTGTCCTTGTCCATTTGGGGCATCTAAATACTGAGGCACTGAAATTAGTAAAATTGATGATCTTTTAAAATATCATTCCTATAGTAAAATACCAAGTATTTCCATATACAAAATGGCATTTATATAGAATTCTTCAGTCAGCCATTTGCTAAATCAAGGAAAATATAGTTATTAATCTTCTGATTCACTCATTTGCCAGAAGGTACTCTGCTTTCCCAATAAGTCATGATTAAAATTCAAACGTAGGTTTGTCATGGTAGATGGTTGGGTTTTGTTTCTGGCTCTAACAGAAGGAACACTGGAACATCTCAGATCCTGTTCCGCAGAAGGTGCGGAAACTATAAATTTAGTGGAACACCATTATTTCAGAGCTCTCTAATTCTGTGATTGGTGTGGCAAGAATTTTTGGGTTTTGTATATATGAATTTGAATTTACTGTGGCTTTATGTCAATACTATTTTTCAATGAAAAATAAACAGTACAGGTGAATAATACTAATGTCCTTTAGAAGACTTCAAGCTGCAGTAATAGCAATAATTCACTAAGATGATTTGTGATTTCAAAACATAATGTTTGGATTAGCACGGTTCCACTGTTGTTGCCTATTTTCTGAAGTAAGGAAATAAAGCCTTCCAGATTTTGGGTTATAGGTCACAGAAGCGACAAAGCCAATGAAGAGGTGCAGTTGGGGCAGGTTTCAAGCTAACCTTGCTCCTTTTTTTGCTATAGAAGATTATGGTCAGAATTGTCTCTGCTAACTGTGTATGCTATGAATGTGAGGCAAAAATACCATCTTGGTAACCTGCAGTGTCACTAAGTTTTCATTAGGACAGTGGAAGTTATATTCCTAATTTAAAGCTTTTTTCTTTCTGTTGCCCAAACTCACATTAATGCTCAAAATATCTTTAACTTGTTAATTTTTAAAGTGCATATTTGTTTTTTTAGAAATTTGGAAACATTTTTATGCCTGTGAAATTACCTATTCTTACATGCTGTCTTTGACAAATAACCTTACTGCAAAAAATCCAGTCTAGATTAACAGACTAGTGTTCGGCTTTGACCAACAGATAAAAAGCATTGTTATACCGTGATCAGTTAATGCAGAGATGGCCTGGAATTGAAGCTGTTGAAAATAATACAATTTTGTCTCCTTTAGATAACTCATCCATGTTTAAAGTATCTTTAAAACAAAATAATAAAGCATTAGCTATGGCTTTGAGCGTGGAGAAAGAAAATTCCCGGAAGCTAAAGAATGAGAAGATTTTTCTTAAGAAGGAAGTAGAAAAGCTGCAGCTTCACAATATCTTGCTTCATCAAAAACTAAGCTGTTTGGTATGCTGCAAATAATATAATTTAAACTTAGATCAGCTAAACCACATTTTCATCTTTCTTGATACTTAATGTTCTGAAATTGACGATTTAAAATACGCATCTCAGATTTGCAAAGTTGTATCATCTGATAGCATAGTATTCATGTTTGATTTTTCTTTCATAGATGTTTTTTATTTTGTCCCTCAGAGTATATGTCTATTCATTGCTGGTTTAGTGTCAGCATCACTTATGTATTTATAGGTATTGAGATGGTATTAAAAAACGTATTGTGCTGAACTGAGTGTTTAAAAAAATAAATTGAAACATAGATTCACTTTTTTATCTTGTCTTATGCCAGAAGCCACTTAAAATCTATTTTTTATTACTTTTATTTACATGCAGAATAAAACTCTGATTGAAATAGAAGCGTATTTGAATACTAACCTCTTAAATGCAATAGAAATAAGCAGTATTTCTGAGGTAAGGTCGTTTTTGAACTATTACCATCTTGAACTCATTTTCCAGGGTAGTATTTTGAAAGCATCTAAATTAGTGCGATGTTAACCTCATATTTGCATTTAAAAATATTTAACCAACTTCCTTAAAACTTGCAAAGGAAACCCTAGTCTAGTGAAATCAATTAAATTTTGCTGTTGCTTTCACTGAAAATTAAGAATTTAATTTTCTTTATAAAGTATCTGAAAGTTAAATATCATCCCAGAAGAAGTCATGTGGTTAAAAACAAAAAGCATAGCACTTCAGTATGTGGTATTCTTCACCAGTGAGTGACCTATTTGCCTTTCCTTGCATAGTTCTGCGATAAATATCTTGCATGTGGAAACTTTACCAGAAAATATAGTCCATGTTAGTCCTTGTGTCATGGAAAAGTTATAGTTACTTTTAAAAAATGTATCTTTTTTTACTGTCTGTTCTTAACAGTTGCTTGGTGTTGCTCTTTGTTTCTATATGTATAATGCACTTTAGTTATATCACCGTTTAAAAAGTCTACACATTGCTTTGGGTTGCAGATAGGTTACAGATTTTGATAAATTTTGTAACAAAGTATTTTTCTTTAAAATTGTATGTGTTTGAATATCGTGCATCTTTTATCCATACTTCTATGGTTTTGCCCATTCATTAATTTTTCCTGTGGCTGTTTGATACTTAAACATTAGAGAATATTTGACTGTTTCTACTTCCCCACTGTTCTTCTTTTGAAAGAATTTTCAGAGTTTCCTATCTCTGTCCGCTGATCCAAGTAACTCTTCTGATGACCAGTTCAAGAGTACATGTCAGTCAGCTAGGTAGGTGGTTATATTAAATGCAGAAGTTGATAAGTGTCTATGGATTTTATTTTTTTTCAATTATTCTGTGCAGATTGTCCTACCATCTAATTCAGATATTATTTATTTGCACCTTAAAATGGATATAGAGAGCATTTGATTAAGTTGCTGCTTTCTTCATGGGATCTCAGCAGCACAAAGCAAGAATCTGTATCATGAAAAATATATTTGCCCTTAAGAGTGAACCAGATTTCATACTTGAGTTATTGTTTTCTGCTTTTGTACGTTTTTAAGGGAACGTTTTAAACAATTAAATGTTATGGCATAAAATTTAATAAAAATCTTCACAGTAACATTTTCTCTTTTCAGATCTGAGGAACCGCCAATGAAGCTTCCTTTAATTGCAACAGGTATGCGAAACAGCGAGATAGCCTTTCTCTGTGTGAAATACCAAATTCTTCTAAGTGTAGCACTCTTTCATCAAAGGAAATGCATTCAGAGCAAGTCAAGTTTGCATTAACAGTCCATTCTGCTATGAATAATCAAA
>VZTU01030566.1:0-10563 GCA_013400835.1 Zapornia atra
TTCTACATCTTTCTTGTATTGCATGCCCCAGATTGGGACACAGTACTCCAGATGGGGCCTCACGAGGGCAGAGTAGAGAGGGACAATCACCTCCCTGTAGTTTTGGGGTTTTCTGATAAAATAAAATAGGTAATATTTATTTCTATTGTCACCAGTATTTATTTGTGCTTCAGTAACTAGTCCAGCAAGGATGTAATCAAAAGAACAAGGATGGTGATAAAGTGTTTTTAATGATAACGTGCAAAGGTTTTCTATCGGCAAAATGTATTTCCCTTGGTGTCTGTAAACAACATGTGAAATCAAAGGCTGGAAGATTGGGAGGCAGACAGCTGGAATCACTGCAGCAGAAAATCTTTAATCTTTTGTCTTCCCTGGAAGTTCTGTGTAAGGTTATTTTTTTATTATTATTTTATCTGAAATTTAACCTAAGCATTTGGTTATATGTAATTATATGGTATTAATTCAGTGGCAGAGCTGAAAATTCATGCGGTAATTTTGGTTCATTTGGTAAGTTTGGGATTTCTTTTTATGGTGGAAATAGGAATGGAGTTCTCACTGGAAGACAGCTTTACCGGATCTTTAGGGAAGTCCATCCTAATTTTGAGGTCAAAACAGAAGGATGGCACATTTCCTTACGGAGAAGTTGACCGAACACTGGAACAGGCTTCCTGGAGAGGTGACCAATGCCCCAAGCTTGTCCTGTTTGAGGCGTTTGCAGAATGCCCTTAATTACATGCTTTAGCTTTCATTGAACCCTGAAGTGCATCCAGGATTAGATGATCCATGTAGGTCCCTTCCAACTGAAATGAGTCTATTGAATATTGTATTCTAAATTTCTTTTCTTCTGATAAGATTAAGAAGGAAGCTCTTCCCTGCCCATTACTCTCTGGGAGTGGCAGTTTTCTAGGTGTTGAAGCTTATAATACGAACCAAGAAGCTTTAGTCTTTGATAATTCCCAAGGCATTTAACTTTCTCCTAATACAGAAACAGTGTGCAGATTAGCTGTCATCTTTAAGCTTCTTTTACTTCGCTGGGCAGCCCCAGGGTTGCATGTTCCCACATGGTACTTTAGGCAGCCTTGGGAATGCACTAGCTTGTGAAAAGACCCAGCTCTCCTTAGTCTTCCTTTTGCCCTACTCTCCCTGAAAATGCCTCTCTCCCCTGTGACTGGCATTGGAAAGACATGGGCTTGGTGTCTTTTGTAATGACCTGACTGGGATAGTCTCTCACTCATCAAAATGGGATGTTTAAGGCTGTTGAAAAGACAGGCTGCTGCTGCTTCAGTGGGTGGGAGGACAGGAAAGACAGGAAGGTCCATAGCTGCATTCTTGTCAGCCTAGCCAGGACTGTGGCATTACAAATCATTGAAACTTCCAGGTATGAAAAAAAAAATAATTGAAGGCATCTTTACCTTCTTAAGTGGAAGACACTTATTTTTGATCATTTGAAGTGCTCTGCATAGCGTATGAAGCAAAAGGAGACATCTATAAATATAAATTATTAGAAAATAATATTCAGGTTTTGTAAATCACAGTTGTTTGTTGCTTTGTATGCTGATGCTTAGAAATGGCTGTCAGCTGAACAGTACTGTCTTCAGAATTAATACATCATTAGGATTTTGTTGAAGTGTACTTGAAAAGAGCCTTCATGCATTTTCACTCTTTTACTCTGTTTAGGGATATGTTTCTTTGAAATGTATCATCAGCTTTGACAATTTATTTAGAAGTTCTGTTCCTCCTCTTCTCTCTATTTTACACTAATCTATTATTTGTGACTGGAAACAAGATTGCACAGGAAGAGGCACTTGGGATGTGGTTTTTCTACTTATGCTAATTTCATAATTATCATGCTTTACATATCTAACTATAAAAAATATGTTATAACCTTTAGAAAAACAAGAGACTTTTAAAAGTGAGCCTCAAATACCAAGTAAATTTTGGACCCACTTGTGTTGTCTGATCAAGCTGTGATAGACAGACAGATTTTGGTAGTCAGTTTGATGTGATGGTTTGCCCTGTATAATTGGATGAAGAAAAGAGTGGACAGTGAGAAAAATGGTTTGGGGTCCTGTTTGAAACTGGTCTCATCGTATCTTCTTCAGTGTGGCCCCTTATTAGGCATAGCTGTCAGGATGACAGAATGTCGGCTGCAGTGACTACAAGTATATAGATAGGCAGTAGAGCTCTTTACTGGCCGTAACAACTGAGGACCAATATGCAGATAAAACGCAAACAAAACCAAACAGACTTTAGGCTAGCAAATCTCAAGGATAGAAGTATTTTTATTTCTGAAGTCCTGATATGGTTGATCTATCTACTGTGTATCAGTACCTTGACAGTTTAACCAGTGTTTTCCAAGACAGCATCATTCCTACGCCATTTCATATTTTGGATTTTGGTTCCTAGGTCCACACACTGAACTGGGTGGTTAGAATAAGGTTTTAGCCTGGTTTCATTCTTTTGAACTTGGCTTCAGCCAAACTCTGTTGTCTTCATGTTGAATTATGCTAATGCTGATAAATTTGGAAAATCTCAAAGATAAGCTATTTTCCCTTTTGCTGTATGAGAGTGTGGTGGGAGCACTTCTGTACTTTTCTAGATAGAATCAGAATGATTCTTCCTTGGAGGTCTGAGCTGCGAGGAGAGTATTATATTAAGCAAATATCGCTTCTTTCTAACAAATTTCCCTTATTTCCCAGGGAAGTGCTGGCTGCTCCTCCCTGGGGGTGTTCAAGTCCACGTTGGATGGGCCTTTGAGCAGCCTGGTCTATTGAGAGGCATCCCTGCCTATGGCGGGGGTTTGGCAACTTGATAAACTTTGAGGTCCCTTCCAACCCAAACCATTCTAGGACTCTATGATTCTAAGTCTGTCTTTAACAGAAGTATGAAAAATTGAAAAAGTAAACTCAAGTAGCCTTGTGAGTCTTTCTGTTGAGTGAAAAGGGTTAAATTCCAATGTGATTTTTTTCAGTATCACTAGTGCCAGCTGTTCATGCTATTCACCTTTCTTCCACTTCCTTAAAAAATAAAGCATTTTTTCCTTTTTTGCACTAAGACGTATAGAAATAGTTTCTATGATCTCAAATGGTAGTAGTAATTTTTAAAAAGCCAATGTTTACCTATAGAAAATCTTTCCATGGATTTAACTTAGATTTCCATGGATTTAACTTAGACTCTGATTTTGTGTTGGATAGAACTCCTCTACATTTAATTACACAGAACAGATAATAGTATTAATAACTAAAGCAATGCTCTAAGAGCAAAAGTGAGGCAAGTTTTACTGTGGTGGAAATAACATCTTCTATTAGCTAGCATAATGAGAAAAGTTAGCTTATAAATCTGAAATAAAAGCTGTAAGCTTCAAATATAAATTAAGAAATTGTTGTGAAATTAATAACCTGTGTTAGGCAGGGTCCACTGTCTTGTCTTTCAGATGGTCTAATTGATTTAACTGAATTTTAAATTAATCAGTCTCATCTTGGTATTTGGTAACTATTATTTAGCTGTGGTTAGAAGTAATTACAACTTTATACTGCTTGATGACAAAGCTTGCATGGGTGCTTGTTTTTATATATGGGAGTTTGATGTTAATGAACGTAATTCACATAGTATTGAATACCTCTTGAATCATATATTCACAGAATCATAGAATCATAGGGGTTGGGAAGGACCTTCAGAGATCATCAGGTCCAACGCCCCTGCCAAAGCAGGGTCCCTAGGACAGGTCGCACAAGGAGGCGTCCAAACGGGTCTTGAGCTCTCCAGAGAAGGAGACTCCACTACCTTCCTGGGCAGCCTGTGCAAGGGCTCTGTCACCCTCACTGTGAAAAATTTCTTCCGCATGTTGGTGCGGAACTTCCTGTGCTCCAACTTGAGGCCATCGCCCCTTGTCCTGTCCCCACAGACCACTGAAAAGCGGCTGGCCATTCCCCCATGTGTCCCATACTTAAGATATTTATAAACACTAATAAGGTCCCCACTTAGTCTTCTTTTCTCTAGGCTGAACAGTCCCAGCTCACTCAGCCTTTCCTCGTAGGGGAGATGCTGCAGGCCCTCAATCATCTTTGTAGACTCCTCTGGACTCTCTCCACAAGATCCCTGTCTTTTTTATAGCAGGGAGCCCAGAACTGGGCACAATACTACAGGTGGGGCCTGANACTGCTGGCTCATGGCCAACCTGGCATCTACCAGGCCCCCCAGGTCCTTCTCCGCAGAGCTCCTCTCCAGCAGGTCATCCCCCAGCCTGTACTGATTCAGGTGGTTATTCCTTCACAGATGCTAGTCTCTACACTTGCTTTTTTTGAACCTCATTTGGCTTCCCCCGCCCAGCTTTCCAGCCTGTCCCAGTCTCGCTGAATGGCAGCTCAGTGTTCCTGCTCATCAGCCACTCCTCCCAGCTTTGTATCATCGGCGTGCTTGCTGAGGGTGCACGCTATTCCCTCATCAAGGTCATCGATGAAGATATTAAACAGGACTGGACCCAACACCGAGCCCTGGGGAACACCGCTAGTTACAGGTCTTGTCACTTTGAGCGCTTGAGTAGTCCTCTCAACTCATGTGACTGCGTGTAGTTAAATTGGGGCCCTGTGCTGTGCATTGCGTGTAGCTGCTGTGGTAAATGCCAACATAAATGTTAGGTTGAAACTTATTCAGATTGCCCATCTTCATTTTTTGGTGTGAAATCAAACAGTTGCCAGTGAATAAAAGTATTGACTTCTGATTTGAATAGTTTCAAAGTGTTTCGCTTTCAGAATGCCTTCGGTTGCATTTTGTGTAACTCTAACTGCGGGGTCTGCTGAGAGCTGTTCCTTGAGCAGTACTCAGAAACTACTTTTTGACGCATATTTGCATTTAAAGTCTGTGAATTGTTCTGCTGTCCTGTACTCCTTACTATAAGAAGGACATCAAGGTCCTTGAACGAGTCCAGAGAAGGGCAACCAGACTGGTGAAGAGGCTGGAGGGCAAATCGTATGAGGAGCGGCTGAGGGAGCTGTGGATGTTTAGCCTGGAGAAGAGGAGGCTGAGGGGATACTTTATCACCACCTACAGCTACCTGAGGGAGGTTGTAGAGGGGTGGGCAATGGTCTCTTCAGCCAGGTGACACGTGATTGGACAAGGGGAAATGGCACGAAAGTGCCCCAGGGCAGGGTCAGATTAGATGTTAGGAGAAAGTTCTTCACTGAAAGAGTTGTGGGGATGTGGAACAGGCTGCCCAAGGAAGTGGTTGAGTCCCTGCCCCTGGATGTGTTTAACAGATGGGTAGATGAGGTACTTAGGGATATGGTTTCGCTTAGGACGGGAACAATTGGACTTGATGATCTTTAAAGGTCTTTTCCAACCTTGTGATTCTGTGATACTCCAGGAGGTTCCCCAGAGGAAACTTATCGTATTAAACATGATTTGTTTTTCTCCCCTGCCCTATCATCTTCTTCACCTCTTGTTAATTAATGCATTTTCTGGTATTGAATATTCTAACTCACAGATAAACAGCATAATTGCATCAACTGGGATTAATTTTTTCTTTTAATGTTAGATAACTGTATAGCCACAGAAGGAAAAAAAGCAAGCAAAGCATATTTCCTCAGGCATTTGACATGGTGTGACATTCCAGCCATTTTTCTGTGCTTTCATCTTGTTATAAACTAATTCTGTTTGAAGTAGCAGCAATATACTGTATAAAAATGTGTTGAATTCAAATATTGCAAAGCAAGGAGAGGAATATAAACTTTTATTTTTAGGCTGTACTTTTGGAGTCAAATGTATTTTCTTGGGCTTTCTAGTATCTTCACAATCCACAGGCTTTGTACCATGAAGCTACCCTGATCCTGTGCTTTTAAATTAATTTTTGCAGGATGCTAAGAATATAGAAATTTGAAAATATTTTGGGACAAAATTTTGAGTGCTTTCCTGGGTCCCCAGTTGTTGTATCATTCTGTATTAATAAAATGATTAAATATAATCTGTGATACTGATCTTGTGAGATCCTGCAATCTACTTAAAAAGTACATCTTGATTATCTTGAGTGTATTTGTATCTCCCAGTTAAAAGAAGTAATTACGAGTTCTCCAGGCATTTTGAGTTAGATAGCAAGACATTTCCTTATTTAAACATTATGTTTAATAAGAGAAACCGCACACTTACTTTAAATTTGTACTTTTTGGTGGCCATAATATTGTTTTACATAATGTAAAATCAGTGAAGCCGATACTCTTCAGCCCGTAGTGGTTGTGGGAAGACTGTTTTGTAAGACATTTTCAGTCCTGTAATAGCTGAGCTTGTAGCAGTGACAGACACTCAAACCCAGACTCGCTTCCCTGTAGACAGTAGTGACTGCCACCTTTACCTGTCAGGGTGGTCCTGTAGCTTCCTTCCTGTCCAGGAAGGGTGGATTGGAGTGAAAGGCTATATGGTCTGTGCTAAGCGGGACATCAGATTGTGGACTTCTTTAAGAAAGAACGTAGGATCTGTATCTTACTCTTAATATGCTTGATGGATTCAGCAGGATGCTTTGTGGTTACAATATAGTGGGGACAGTAAGCTCAGTCTCTGTAGCTAGATCCTGTTACAGCGTGTGTTTGATGGAAAGGCATCGTTAGGAAAGACCTTTTGTCATTTCTTATGGGGACTGCATGCTAAGACCTGTATCCTGCAGGATGCAGGCTTCTGCAGCCTCTCCTGGACCTATTGCAGATTGCATCTTGTTCTGCCACAGGCACTGAGCTGCTTGGATGTTCCAATGTTGTATGAGAGGAGATGCGGTGGATATTACGAGCAGTGGTCAGAATGTATTTGCATTTGGGTTTGAAATAGAGAAATAAAAATTGTGTTCTATATGAACACATCTGTCAGTTGATAAAGTTAAACATAATGGAAGACATTATTCTTGATCTGTTAAAAGACATTATTTGTGGAAAGAAAAAATATCTTACAGTAATACTGAAATCTAAATCAGGTGCAAAGATGAATATAGAATACTTGCCCATTTCTGTACATTTTATTTAATTATGTTTGTTGAAAGGATATCATTTTCTCTTTAAATTGTAGGCTTTGAAAGAGCACTGGTAATTTTTTTTTCCAGATATTTAACCTTTAGAGTTTTTAAGTGCTTTAGTAATGATCTCAACTTTTCCCCTGTAATTTAGGAAAATTATAAAATTACAGATTTTTAAAATAGCTCTGTACACCTCCACAGCATGTCTAAAGACACATTGAGCTGTCTACGTGGGCCTGATGTTCAGGTAGCTGACTTGAGTTTGGTACAAAGGTTGCTGAAGGAGGCTAAATAAAGCCATCTAATTAACAAGCTTTTCATTGTACCTTGCTTGAAGCAGTTTTTGTCACATGCTGAATCTCATCAGTCTGTGAAAGCTACCAGGGAGCTATACCATAGCTGGTATAGCTCAGTTCTTCAGCATCACCACCTGTAGAAATCTGCAGATAAATTCTCAGGCAAACAGTTGCACAGTGATGAAGTCCATATTCATCATGTCTTGACACCTCATATATGGCCTATAAGCACCAAAAGCACATCTCAGTTTGTTTCACTGTATGCAAACAAATGTATGAAAACTAAAACTGGATTCCACTTTCATAGGGGAAAACTGGCAGCTGGGGATAAGGAGAATCTTCATTGTCATGACTTGATGCTTGTGGGCCTCGGAGGAACATCCTGCGTGCCCTTCAGTCAGCCTTTGTGTGTTTGTCAGTCTGTAACCTCAGACATGAAGTCATCCATTTCTGTGTCTTATCCAGAAGTGTTTAGGAAAGAAATTTGTGTAGCTCTGCATCTAAATGGTGCTATGTGTTGCTTTGGTTTAGGTCTGTGGTTACCAGTGTTGACTTATGCAACAAATGTGTGAACTACAAAGCTTCCATTTAAAAAACTCAGGAGTTACACTAGGTTTTCACAGTGAAAAGTAAACGTCTAATAAATTAGAGGTTTGCTCATGGTCTTAGGAGGGCTTCTGAACTCGCTTTATCATGTAAGGATTTAGAACAATGTCCGTCTTTGCCTTGGTCCAGATGGAGCTGCAGTCTATGTAAGGGAATGTTAATCTGGTGCATTAGTATTTAGCAGGACTTCCTGTTCCTTGTTTTTTCAAAGCAGTTCAAGCAGAACAAGGGTGGCGTTGCCCATACTGAATGGAGGATGCCAGCGTCTTTGGTTCAGGAAAACATAAGTCTTGTCTGGCTTAGTCTTTGCATTTAAAGTCTGTGAATTGTTCTGCTGTCCTGTACTCCTTACTATAAGAAGGACATCAAGGTCCTTGAACGAGTCCAGAGAAGGGCAACCAGACTGGTGAAGAGGCTGGAGGGCAAATCGTATGAGGAGCGGCTGAGGGAGCTGTGGATGTTTAGCCTGGAGAAGAGGAGGCTGAGGGGATACTTTATCACCACCTACAGCTACCTGAGGGAGGTTGTAGAGGGGTGGGCAATGGTCTCTTCAGCCAGGTGACACGTGATTGGACAAGGGGAAATGGCACGAAAGTGCCCCAGGGCAGGGTCAGATTAGATGTTAGGAGAAAGTTCTTCACTGAAAGAGTTGTGGGGATGTGGAACAGGCTGCCCAAGGAAGTGGTTGAGTCCCTGCCCCTGGATGTGTTTAACAGATGGGTAGATGAGGTACTTAGGGATATGGTTTCGCTTAGGACGGGAACAATTGGACTTGATGATCTTTAAAGGTCTTTTCCAACCTTGTGATTCTGTGAGTATCACATCTCCCTGCGTGAAGGGCGAATTTCAAAATGAGATGTGGGTTGATAATGCTGCAGAGATCAAGGTGCTTTCTGCATGCTGGATGTGCGAGCGTGACTGTTCCTTGCAAACATACAAGCTAGTTTCCCTATTTTCTCCACTGCCTCATAGGATTTTGAAGGCACTGACGCAGCTCTGCAGCTTTTTCTTGCTTCTTGGTGGGTACAGCCAGGCAGCGATCTTCACAGGGTGCTCAGGTTCATTGTCAGAGTACTGCCATACAAGGTATGTTTAAAATTGTAAAAAAGCTGCAGAACTCAAACCTGAGTGGGAATGGTATGATCTTGCTTGCAGTGGGTTTCTTATAGGTGCAGGTGATCTTGTCAGGATGTCTCTGACTTCTGTCTGAATTCCCTGAGACATGCAGAGTACATTCACTGCAGTGCCTGATCCCCTGGTCTTCTGACTGCTGGATGGAAATCCAGGTTATCTAGGCAATATCAAGAGTTTGTTGATTTATTTGTTTTCCCCCAATACAATAAGAAGGGTTGTCTGACTGATTTTTAAAACAGCTTGAAGATGGCTGAGACTTATGCCAGACACAAGAGACTAGTAGATCAATGTGTATGTGGCATGTAAGAGACCAAATGCAGGTTACATTCACTCAGATAGATTTCTTTTAAAATTCGCATTCCAATCCAGATGATCTTTAATGAAATATTGAAGAAGCACTGTATGTCCCAACCAGATAAGATTAATAGCAATCATATATATATCATACTTCATTACACATCCCATCCATCTCATATTTCATCCATTTTTTTTTCAAAAACAATGTGCCAGGAGGGTGGGAAGTGTCAGTGATTTAGTTCTGAGCTCTGTCTAATACCTCATCTGAAACAGATGTATCTCACTGGAAGCAGAAGTGTGCCTGCCATGCAAAGTGTCCTTCCCAGACATCAGGCAGCAGTCTGTCACTGCTTTAAATCCAAGCACACAGAAGAGTTGTATAGTAGGGCAATTCTCATCCTTTGTACGAGTACCGAGGACTCTGAACAGAACTGCTCCACTCTAATGTGAGAGGAGAATGAGTTACATAATAGCAGCTCTAAGTCAGAGTAAGGGAAAAGCCTCCTCAGGGGTAATACTAATATTTACAAGAGTCAGAACAGACTTTAAAGATAGCCTGGCAGAGTCCCAAGCACTAGCTCCCCTTGTCTTTCTCAGAAGCATGGGCACTGACCTGGCTTCCAAACAAGAGAACTTGAAAAATGCATGCTTAATTGATTTTAAAAGCCATCCAGAATATATTTCTTTTCCATGTGGAAATGGAGATGTCAGAGAGTATACGGGGTAAAGATGTATATCCAGCTTTATAGATTTTACCCAGGCATTTCTCCTTTCCCAGTATTCCTCTGGACATATTCTCCTTCCTCCTACCACCTCAGAAATAATAAAACAAAAATATAAATACCGCAACTCACTGAACCTGAAAATACATGAATAATAAGAAATGATTGCTTAAACATCTCTGTGTTGGCTTCATTTGTTGAATGTGTTTTCTCCTAATGAACACCCCATTATCGCGGAGTCTTCACCCTCTGGTGCCAACAGCTCAAGACAGCTGTATGCTGAGGCTCGCTCAGGTTTTGAATTTCTTTTCCCAGTCCTATTTCTGCCTGCACACTCATGTATTAATGCTGCCATGCCTTCAGTGTGCATTTGAGCAGGGAAACAGTGGGACTGGACTGCAGATATAAGCTCTATCTGTCACTTCTTGCAGAAATTTTCAGAAAATGAGCAGAACTCAGACTGTGAAAGCTGATAGCTTTCTGGAGCATGTAAACATTCTTTTCTGTGAAAAAAAAA
>VZTU01030567.1:0-26124 GCA_013400835.1 Zapornia atra
GCACGACCTTCCCTTGGTGAAGTATGTCAAGGTAGAGGTTCATAAATATACATACATATATAAATATATATATATATATATATAAAAAAGATATGACTTTCAAGGTTAGTAACTGCTCAGTGGATTAGTTGGCTTGGGAGAAAATGAATTATTTTAGCAGGCTTAAAAGGCATGAATCGCAAGCTGTGTGACCAAGAGTCATGAAACTGCTCAGAGGATGGGGAACTCATGTTAATGTCTTCTCTCAACGAAGTATAATATCTCTACGGCCACATCATCATTTTCTCTTTGATCTGCTCTGCTTAGAAAGGTAGGAACTTTTTAAGTCACAAAATCTTTATGGGGCACTAAACCAAACAGATAATATTTGGTTGCCCCCAGTTTCAGAAGGCCTATAGACTAAGCCCATTTGGGTGCTTCTTGAGCAGACCTCAGTGCAAACTGCAAGTGCATTTCAGAAGTGGCATAGGGCCCCTTATTATCTCCACAAATATGCTGCTACTGCAATGATAAATCTTAAGACACTGCTAACTCTGTTTGAGGTCTTGGCTGTATTGATTGTTTATAAATCCATAAGGTTTGATTGAATGAAATACACTATCGCTCCAATCTCCAACCCACAAATTACTTCCCACTGAAACAACATAGTGATTTCTTTTCCCAGAACTATAACTAACTTATGAGCCATAAATAATATCAAAACCATACAGAAATTTTAACACTTCCCCCCCCTTTCTAATGCATAAAGAAACAATATAAAATATCATCTCTCCTCCCCGTGAGACTATAGTTTATCTGCCCCAGAACACTTATTTAATCATTATGGAATTAAAAGGGAAAAAAACCTAAGGAGAAAGAAAAAATCCAGACTGATTAAAAAACAGAAAAGCTCCACATCACATTCTCTCCACCCTGATCACTGCCATGTGTTAAGGTGCCTTCTGGTAAAACTAAATAGATCCAGATTTATCCACAATTCCCTAAACAAACTGGTCTAGTCACGTTGCAGAAAAAAACAGTTCTTAAGTCACCTACGGCACTCTGAGGAGTATCCCAGAGTAAAAACATCACTGTCTGTTACTTTCCTCCTCTGTGTGTGCAACTCACCTAGACACTAATTGTAAGGAAGCCAGAAAAAAATTGCCTCTGAACCCAGCATGAATAGTGCAGCTATAGTATAGTTCTATAGTACAAAAATGCCTGTGACAATTTAAGACCAGAAATATATTAAAGACTGATATACAGATGAATGCAGACTAATACATGTACTGTACTATCTGATTTAAGGCAAAATTAAAGATATAAATTAAAACTAGTAAAGATAAAATGAAATCAAATGCCTATCATAATTACCGATCCCACTAGCATAATACATACTTTTTGACTTTTTGATTATTTTGATTTTTTTGATTCAACAATAAAAAAGGAGTCATTCATTAAAAAAAGAACAACCATTTACATAATTAACTCACATACAAAATTAGGTAAGCTAATACCTTACTGAATATTTATTAAGTAAATAGAAATAACAACTGTACTCTTACCCAAGTATATGCCATTTATATTCCGTAATCCTTTTCTGCAAATCCTATTTTTTCTGCAACAATTTTACACTAATAATCCTGAAAAGACATATTTAATGGCACTAATTATTTGCATGGTTAAGTGCATGAAGGCTTTTCCCATTGCATTTACTTAATTTCCTGTTTTTTAAATGAATGAGCGTCAGTTAAACATGTACTAATAATGCAGATCCTCTTCTAAGGAATTTATGAAGCCAGTGTAGGTTTAAACAGCCTGTTAGCATTGACATCTGTAGTGGAGATAGATACACAGTTGCTGTCTAGAAGCAACACCTCAATGCTTGGAGGAAGTAATACTCAGGACAAACATACACTTGGCTGCAGTAACTACCCTGTCTTCATGTGTTACCTGACACAGCAGGAATAGGCCAAGAAGAAAGTAAGAGTTCTTGGGAAGAGCAGTTTCTGGACAACCTCAGTTTCTTTCAACCTCAAGGATATATGATGTGCATGATACAGCCCTAATGGTAAACAGTGGCTTTTGTCTGTGGGAGCTAATGCACTACTCTTCACACAGTCTGACTACAAACCCTCAAAATGCCAACTTTGCAAGGGTTATATTTACCAAATAATTTCAGGAATTTTTTAAATTTAAGTTAAAATCTAAAGAAAATAATGTTAAAAAAGACATTATGTCAGGGAATACTTAAATATAATTTCTAATTTATACAGTTTACATTGCATATGAGTGGGAGGCAGATTTTTTAATTATTCAGTGGTGACGAGTCTCTATATGAAGAGAAGGATGAGGGATGTGAGGAATTAGTAAGAAAGAAAGAAGACGTGCATCTCTCAGGAGCCTGAGAATGGAAAACCCGGTGATGTATAAAAGCCCACTGAAGACTTACATAGCACAGACAATGCTCCAGAAAATGAGAAATATAGTTCCTTAACAGAGGATGTGTAAAATGCTATAGTGAGCAATAGTGGAGTAGCATCAGAAGAAAAGATTTGTGTTTTACGACACAAAGGGACAGCTATATCCACGGATTAAGAAATTCTTTACTCTGTAATGTACTATCAGTAGCTACATACATAAATCCATCTGCAGAACCTGCAGTATTAGTCCCCATACATAAGAATCTCTGAAATAGCCATCTTCCCTTCCTTTTACAATGTATTGTTAAAGCTTTTTTTTTTTTTCCCTCCATCTTTTTTTTTCCAATTTCACAGAGAGAAGAGTGTGCCTGAAAAAAATTAAGGTGTCCATATTTATACATAGAAATGCTACTTATACTGGGGCAGGACTAAACAATGCCTTTTAACATATTATCTGTTGCTAAGGAAATACATAAGAGTTAAGTATTATGGAGAGACAAACTGGTCTATCTGAAATACATGGGAAGACAAGAGTGTATAAGGGACAACCAACAAAAGGATGGACAAAAAAAGCACATCATCAGGTGCTGGCTATATAATGAATGGAGAAAGTAAAAGGGCAACACCTGTTACACAGTCTGGCTTCTATAAAGTTTTACAACTAGCAAGAAGCTGAGAGAAATATGGTGCCCTTGAAATTACTGGGACTGCATCTGTGAATGACTTGGCAGTTCACATGCATGACATGGCTTTAAGATTGTGCATTTCACACATGTAATTTGTCATGCACAGACACAGGTCAAGTGCCTCGATTTTAAACATATCTGAGGAAGCAGGGAATGAATTCCCTTTAAAACAACCGAAAGTTGCATATAGATAACTACAGGCACCTAAAAACCCAGCAGGCAACTACCTATAGACACCTAGTATCTCAGAAAACAAGTCGTACATATTGATGAAAGCTACTTTCCAGCAAGAGTATCAGCAAGCATCTACTGGAGAGAACTGCACTGAGGGATGCTAGATACAAGTACGGAAAGGTCTGCAAAGTAAGAGAGAGATTTGCAGTGGTTAACTCAGCTACTTTATCACTGAGGGGATGATTGCTGCTTTGGTGAGCATATCCTGTAAATCAGGACAGCTGATAAAAAGTAATTCATTATGCATTACTCATCATACATAATTTATAATTTCAGCTCCTAGTGAATTCTAGTTTATGGCTTCAAAAATTGCTCTCATAATTAATGTCTTACTAGACAAATAACTGGCATTAGCAGCAGCCAATGGCAGGTGAAGATGTACTGCTGTTCCCACACAGATACTCAAGTGTGGCTGCCTCATGTGTCCTATGTTAGTGATTTCCCTAATGGGTGAGATGAAAATATGTGGGGAATTTTCAGAGTCTGGATCATCGAGTCCGACTGCAGACCTATGGAACATGGTAGCTCACAAAATTTCTATTTCACCTACACACAAAAAGACAGAGTCACACCAATGCCCTACAATAGACTTAAGTCCTAGTAGAAAAGACCAAAAGCCAGAAACCATGGAATGTGCTAGAGGCAGAAGAAAACAAAAGCTCTCAGAGACTTTACAAAATTCTTTGAAGGATCATGGAAATTGTGCTGCCAGCCCTGCTGTATCTCATTTTAGCCCTACATTTTTTACTAAATTTGTTTTCAGCTCTAAAAGCTGAAGTCTGCCATCCTGACATACTCCTAATTTGTATATGTATATATGTGGATATTGATATCATAAGTGTATATGGATATTAAACTGGAGTTAGGAAGAATACTTCTAAAATGCATAAGGCTTTCTTACAGCTATTTTAAAATAATTAAAAGGGAAAATAGGAAATGCTTCTGATACTGGTACAACTTGTCATCTATAAAGTTTAAAGCTTGTCCATTTTTATGGAATGCAGCTTTAAAGAATGTCCTGTTATGCATCTGAGAAGACACTGACAAACTTCAGTGAGAAATATGGAGTAGCAGTAAAGCGTTACTGCTGCTCTTCTTTTTGCAGAACACAATAGATGAATAGCATTAGAAAGGACACCTTGAAAAGAAGTGGAATGCTTTAAAAAGAGCCTATATCCTAGCTCCGTAAGAGGTAAGGATGTATTTCATTGGTTTGTTAAACACCTATATCTACCTATTTAAATATTCTGTGTTCCTTCAAGCTTAGTCAAAAGTCCACCCTGTAATGCTCTAACTTTGGGTAGACTGTTCAGCTTAGTAAAATGAGGCCCCAAATTTCCAATATCTGTTCTAAGTTTGTTTCCAATACTTGCAGAAAAACTTTATCCATCAGTACAACTTGCTGAATGAAATTTCAAAGGAAAATGATGAAAGAAGGGGAAGTAACACATTCAGAAATCCTCAAAAGTGATGCATACATATGTACAAAATGAGTTTAGACACAGCTGTGCACAAATGGTTTCTAATACATTTGGTTTGTTAAAAAGACTAATCATAGAACCACAGAATGGTTTAGGTTGGAAGGGACCTTCAAGATCGTCTCGTTCCAACCCCCTGCCATGGGCAGGGACACCCTCCACTAGACCAGGTTCCTCAAAGCCTCATCCAACCTGGCCTTGAACACTGCCAGTGAGGGGGCAGCCACAGCTTCTCTGGGCAACTGGTTCCAGTGCCTCACCACCTTCACAGTAAAGAACTTCTTCATAGCTCATCTAAAGCTACACTTTTTCAGATTACAGCCATTATGCCATAGCCTATCAACATATGCCCTTGTAAACAGTCCCTCTCCAGCTTTCTTCTACGTTCCCCTTAAGGACTGGAAGGCTGCTATACAGTCTCCCTGGAGTCTCTCTTCTCCAGGCCAAACAAGCCCAACTATCACATCCTGTCCTCACAGGAGAGGTGCTCCAGCCCTCTGGTCATCTTTGTGGCCCTTCTCTGGATTTGCTCCAAGATGTTCACATCTTTCTTGTGCTGGGTACCCCAGAGCAGGACCCAGTCCTCCAGGTGCGGTCTCACGAAAGCAGAGTGGAGGAGAAGAATCACCTCCCTCAACCTGCTGGTCACACTTCTGTTGAAATAAAATAAACTTAATAAGTTGTTTAATTTGCATATCAGAATGGTAGTCTGATAGTCATGACAACTGCTTGATGCAAGGGGCATATGAGTAAGCTCCTATTTGAAAATCTGACCCAGAAGTGAAGATTCTTCATTTCCCACAGAATCATCTGGTATAGATCAACCATGAGTATTTCAATAAATACCTGTAGTCTTGTGCTCTCAGCTAAGTGGTAATAGACTCCTCCCCATGTACTCTGGTAATTCGTGTCAACATGCTCTTTTGATTAGAGAATAAACACCGTGATATTCAACTATTGAGCATTTATACTATTAAAGATTACTTGAAAATACTGTTTCTGTACCTTTGCTGTACAGTCCTTGTGTATTTTCTGTAGGCTGAATGAGCACATACGATGTTGCACATCAAGTATATGTTGCTACCTTAAGTTGTATACTACTCAACTGTACATCAAGAAATTACATTCACCACTTGCAAACACTATTTTTAAAGCATTAGCATAAAAGTTAGAGACCAACATTTAAGCTTCTGTACAAGTTAACTGTATTTTTTACTTTCTTGACTTATTTGTTCTGTATAATTACTACGAATTTCCACAAAACATTAACAAGAGACAACTCATTCTCTTACAAGAATGATAAATACAATATGTGGCTCTATCACCTCAAGATTAATAGGGTCTTTTTTATTCATGAAGTTAGATGTCAGACTCAGATGAAAAATGTGTATCATCTTATATGTATTTATTCCAAAGCCTAGTGAAATTGCTTTACACTGCTACAGATGGATACAATAACAACCACTTTTCACTGTTTTTCAAATTAACACAAGATGTATGTCAAATGATGACCTTAAACTTCTTGTGTTGGAAATTTCATTTAAAACTTGACAAATATACTGGATGCCAGAATAACACAGTAATAACAATTCACATGAAATCTACTACATCTTCTAACCACACTCAAAAACAAATAATTAAAAAATCCCTTGAAGCTTCAAAATTACCATTAGCCTTCTGTACCCTGGAAAGAAAAACTACATAATACCTTTTCTTGTTTCCTCCTTCTCTTTTCAGCCCTCCTCTTACTAGACTGAGAAACTTACTTTCAAGACCAGTCCACTCTTCTCCTTTAAGACTTACTGCAAAGTTAGCTGATAATAGTTGTTGGAAGTACTGTTACTGCTATTCTTCTTTAAGTTTCAGAGAATATTCCTCCTTTCATCCAGAAAAAAAAGATTTAGGATGTGTCCATGACCAGCACTGCACCGCACCAGAGTACCTCATTCTCCAAGTAAGTTATTACAGAGTAGTAATGAGTGTAACAGAAAGATTTTAATTGAAAATTGCATAAAAATCAAAAGGGACAGTTAAAAGGTATATTACAATATCTCCTGAGTCCTATACTTGCTGGTTTTCATTATGAGCCATTGTGCTGGCTGATAAAACTTCAGCTTTATCTTAGCTCATTTCTGGAATAATTAATAGACACCAGAGGCCATGAAATCTAATGTGAAAATGTAGAAAAGTGAAGTTGTACATTAGTGAATCAAATCCTATATATTTTCACCATTCAAGCCATGAAAGAAACATTTTATATTTCTGACCCATCTGTTATACACAGCTATAGTACAAGACTGAAATAGCCTGGTTTCTATTTTCCTAGTTATAAAAGTATGAGGGAGGCAATTATTCAGAAAATGAGAAACAGCATACTAACTGAAGAAAAAAAGAATTTCCTTGTAATTTACTTGTTCATGTTAGAGACTATATTTTTCAACAGATTTCAAATTCCTTGAACTACGAGAATAAATGCCTTGATGTTACAGTTATTTATTTGCAGGCTGAAATTAACTGTTGAAGAAAGTATGTTCACAATAAGCTTGAACAGTAACTTAATGAGAATGATTTTAGGAAAACAGTTTTGTGAAGATATTTTTCAAGAACAGCAGACTCTACATGATCTTTTTTTTTTTTACTTTCCTTGATATAAGTAAAATCTTTATCCTAGAAAAATGTAATTCTATTTTTATGCATCCTAAGAATACTTTCACTGTCTTCAGTAAAACTAAAAAGAACACATACAAATCTAGGATATATATGCAAGTCTTTGCAATGCCACCACCAAATTCCTAATGCATAATTAATCTCAGGCTGTTACACCAAAATGTAAGTACTATTTATTTTTACTCTCGCTTCAGACTACTGTTTCCAGACAGATTTCATTTTGACCAATACCCCCCTCCAAAACCCAACAAACTTTGTTATGATAAAGGTCTCCTTAATGACATGATTTGTTTCTTCACGGTGTGACTCAAATGCAGTCTTCACTTACAAATAAATGCCTACAATGTTAGTAGTTCTTTTCCTCAAGCATCATATATTTTAAACGCAGCAACGTGAAAAATCAGTAAAAAAAAATCTCCTGTAGGCTACTTGTCCAAATACCAGTAAAAATACAAACCATTCTAGATGTAATCACTCCCTATACAAACTGAAGTGCAGTGATGCACACAGGGCATCTGATTATGATCAGCTGGCAACAGAATCTCTGATATAGAGGAAAAAATTCCTCCCATTGCTCAGAGTACTTCAAAACTGCTCAGTCTTGATCACCTGTAAGAAATGGTGTCTTCTTGGGATGCTACGTCTAAGCCGTGTCTGTGTACTGGATGAGAAGTGTCTATCACAGTCATAACACCGCAATTCAAGAGCATAATGTAAAGAATTGGGGGAGAGGAGGAGGAGAAAAGGACTTTATGTTTTGTATCATTATATCTGTTTAATCACACTGATAAGCAATATTACAGAAAAACACTACACAGAAAGATGAAAAAGAAACAGTTGTGTCTCAAAATAACTTCCAGAATGCTGTTATATCTATTTTTCAGTTTACACATCTGTGTCTACTCCACCTTTACAACAGCATCACACTGCTAGCAGTTAAGCTAGCAAATGGGGGAAAAAGGACCCCACAAAACTGCCTGAAATTGCAGCTTGACCCTCAGCAACATTGAAGTCACTACTGCCAGAGTACTAAAGAATATTTCACATAACAGCTGCAGTTAACAGTGAATACCAGCAGAGACCAAGACAAAGTCTGAATGCAGCTGGTGCACAGTAACTTGAATCAAAGATCTCTACAACTCTCTGTAGTCCATTCCAAGCCTTGGTTGTAGCAGTTGTAATATGGCTTATATACCTTTCTTAAATGAATCAGCTAGCTTGTTCTATGCCCCATCAGCACAGCCCCCTCATCCTAGATCAGGAAATCAGCCTGTAAGAAAATCTGTTCTGTCAGGAAAAATATATGTCTTTTTTTTCTAGGGTAAGACAGGGGAGCTAATAGTGATTCAGATTTCTAGATATAAGGGTATTTGGTTTTACAGTAAAAACTCAGAAGCATATTTTCTTCAGGGAAAAAAAAAATCGTCATTAAAGTTTATTGTTACATATAGTCTTGTGGGAAATAGTTTATTTGGCGTTTGTTTTGGGTTTTTTTTTTGGTGCAGGTTAGCACTAGACATGAATAAGCCAGTTTTCTCATGATTATCTGTTTGGCAGTTCATGCAGGCTTTGCATACTGTCTCTATGCAACACAAACCTTACGCAGGCTGATAGAGGTAAAATTAGCCATATTTTGTCAGTTGATATATCATGTGAGTCGCTCATCTTAAAAGGTTGTTGTATGTTTCTGTGTGTGCTCACATGTGTGATTTATGCAACAAACATTTGGTTTTCTCTATCTTTTATCCTGTAGTGACTTTCTTTGACATTATATAGGAATTTGGAAAGAAAAGTGGGCCTATGAGGTGCTGCCTTCAGAAGATGTGCAAATACCAGGGAATGAGACCTTTGTTTCTAAGGTGTAAGAAGATACAGGAGTCAAGACAACTAGCATCTTCAAAGGAACACCTTTAGAGGAACAACTGACTTGGAGAAGATTTTCCTGTGGCTTTCAACGCTTTTGATCAGGTTCCATACCTAGGTGGTACTTCCAACTGTGCCATAACTACCTTTTCTTAGGTGGTTTCATTTCACTAACTTTAGAGTTGAAGATGTCTACTTTTCTAGCCAAAAGACAAACACTGCTTTTAGGAAAATGTTTACATATGAATATCTAGGATTTATGGAAGAGTCTATTTTTCTCTAAGTTAACTTCTAGCCTTACAAGGATGACGTAGCATCCAAATCATCTACAACTTCAGTGCTGTCTTACTGAGAGAGGAAAGTGCTCTTTTACTGAGTGGCTCCCTCTAAAATTGTACATCAGTCTGCAGACATGTGGGCTTTGAGGGGATGAAAGGGACATAGTTGAGCTGGAATCTTTTCTAGGAGGATCTGTTCTCTCCTTTTCCTTCCCTCTCTGAGGGAAGAGACTTGTTGCACTGTTGTTCCAGCATTACCTTTAGCCAAACTTAACAAGCATGAAAGGGCAATGTATTCACAGAATCTTTTACAGTTCCCAAAGTACTTAAATGATTGATCGCTTTGTTCAGTGATAAATTCAAAGTCAAACTGTTATCTCAAAAATGACTTCTGAATCTCCTTCCCCAGAACATAACTGTCTTCCCCTGTGGTACTAGTTAATTCATCCCTTATGATCCCATTTGCAGGAGAAAGCTCACATACTTAGATGCCTCATGTTATTAGCATTCATTTTCTTGTCTAACTAAACAGGCATTTTGAGATTACAGTGCTCCTAATACATCAGAAATGCAAATAAAATAGTCATATATTATTTAAAAATAGTCTTGTCTCTTCATTGCACTGAATATCTGCTATGAAAAGTGATTCGTTTGCCGGTTTTCTCTTGCCAGCTGTTATGTGAAAGTTACCAAGTCTCTGCAACTCTTAGATAGTAAGGGTCCTCTTATACTGGTATCACTTTTTTTAGTTCCTCTCTAAATCCTACTTTTTGATAGTGGGGAAAAACAAAGACCTTTTTTTAAAATTTATTTTCTTGATTTCTTGGGATCGTATCTCATCCTCTGTGTAGGCTACAACTCTAGTGACATTATCCTGGACAGAATTAAGAATGTTTCCAAGTATGCAACAGCTGTGGATACTATTGGCCATATCTAAATTACTTTTAATTCACTAATTACTTATTCCTAACAAGTAAGACAGAAAAGCACTAAAGCTGACTTGAGCTGCTCAGCCCACACAGAAATCTGGGTCTGCAGGTGGCAAACCCTTACTGAACTTTGAGCCAGTGCAACTAAATTTCTAGGGGGCAGGAAGAAAAACCTACCAAAAAAACCCAACAAGCTATTTAAAGATAGTTGGTTATGTTTTAACGGGCAAACGTAACTAAAATGTCTTCTATCTGCACAAGCTCTCCAGGCAACCTGCTCCACAGCTTCACTGTCCTCATGTTGATGAAGTTTCTCCTTTTACCCACTCTGAACACTTCTTGTTTTAAGCTACACCAGCAGTCTCTGAACACCCCACCATGCACCACTGTGAAGGACCTCCTCAGTGCATTCCCCAGTGATACTAGGTAGGCTGCTTTTAGGTCCCCTGGCACCAATTCTTCTCCTGACTTGCTCAGCCCAGCGCTCTCAGCCCCTCCACACAGGGCAAGTGTTTCAGCCCCTCGTGATCTTAGTGGCCCTCCACTGAACTCATTCCAGTTTGTATCTGTCCTTCTTGTATGTGAAGAAGTGAAACTGGACATAGGCATGTAGCTAATCCTTTTGTATTCCAGTAGATGGCCACAGTGATGGTCCCATCATTGTTCCCTTCCCTGCCTACATATTCCTTGAACATGAGGAAAATCCTGGCACTGAAGAGTAGATTAAGTCAACTTGGTTACTAAGCAGCCAAATTCAGATTATGAAGTGCTGATGTGCACCTAGCTCTGCCCCTGCAGATACAACTGACTCTATGTATTTGGTCTGAGCTTGAGCCTAAGCCAACACATCCTTGCAGAGACCTGGATGTGGGCATCGAGTGCACCCTCAGTAAGTTTACAGGTGACACTAAGTTAGGCAAGAGTGTTGGTCAGCTTCAGGGTAGAAAGGACTTACAGAGGGATCTGGACAGGCTGCATTGATGGGCCAAGGCCAATGGCATGAAGTTCAACAAAGGCAAGTGCTGGGTCACGCCTTTGGGTCATAATAACACCAAGAAGTGCTACAGGCTTGGGGATCAGTGGCTGGAAAGCTGTCTGGCAGAGAAGGACCTGCTGATTGACAGCCCGCTGAATATGAGCCATCAGTGTTCCCTAATATATACAGCCCGCTGAATATGAGCCTAATCAGTGAACCTAATGAGGTTCAACACTGCCAAGTGTAAGGCATTGCACTTGGGTCGGAAGAATCCCAGACATAGATACAGACTGGGAGAAGAGCTTCTTGAGAGTAGCCCTGCTGAGAAGGACTTGGGGATTGTGGTGGATGAGAAACTTAACATGAGCCNGGGTAGATAATGGCAGGACAAGGGGGAATGGACTAAAGCTAAAGGAGGGAAGGTTTAGATTAGATATTAGGGGGAAGTTTTTTACAGAAAGAGTGGTGAGGTGCTGGAACAGGCTGCCCAGAGAAGTAGTGGATGCCCCGTCCCTGGAAGTGTTCAAGGCCAGGTTGGATGGGGCCCTGGGCAACCTTGTGTAGATCCAGACCTAGAGGTTGGTGGCCCTGCCTGTGGCAGGGGGGTTGGAGCTCTATGATCCATGGGGTCCCTTCCAACCCAGACCATTCTATGATTCCCAGGTGGCCAAGCAGGTCAACAGTATCCTGTAATTGTCCCCCTGTACTTGGCACTGGTGAGGCCCCACCTTGAGTACTGTGTTCAGTTTGGGGCCACTGACTACAGAAAAGTGCTGGAATGTGTCCAGAAAAGGGCAACGAGGCTGCTGATGGGACTGGAGAATAAAGGTTACGAGGAACAGTTGAGACAACTGGGGTTCTTTAGTCTGAGGAAAAGGAGGTTGCTCTCTACAACTACCTGAAAGGAGGCTGTGGAGAGGTGGGGACTGACCTTTTCTCCCTAGTGACAAGTGATAGGACAAGAGGAAATGGCCTCAAGTTGTGCCAAGGGAGGTTTAGATTGGATATTAGGAAAAACTTCTCAGCAAGGTCTGTTAGACATTAGAACAAGCTGCCTGGGAAGTGGTGGAGTCACCATCCCTGTTATTTAAAAGACAGTTAGATGTGGTGTGCTTAGGCATGTGTTTTAGAGGTGGTTTTGGCAGGTGGTGGTGGTTGGACTTGATGATCTAAAAGGTCCTTTCCAACCAAGACAATGCTTATTTTGTGATTCTATTCTGGTAACCAGCTCCTAGAAACAAACAGCATTTTCTCTCTCCACCAAGGCAACAATTGTCAAAAGATTTGTAGAGATTCCCTTTTCCCTACAACTCATCCTTCAGGTATATCCACAGGAGAACATATTTTCTGTTCCAGTTATTCTATATACCCTTCTGAACAGAAATCCTTAACATAAAGGGCGCAGAAGGCAACAGAAATTACCGGAAAGGTAGGAAGCTCTGTTTTTCATTCTTTCCCCCATTATCTCTTCCCTCTAATGATATTATGAACAACAAGATGTTAAGTGCTCTGAGAATCATCTTGCCTTTTTACGCTAGTATGATTTTTGCAATCGCAAAAAAAATGTGACAAATGTAATTATGCTTGGAAGAAATAAACCATCTCAAAGAATACTAAAACATGATCTGTACCAGCGCTAAGCTAATTACAGTGACACCACTCATACCTCTAGAATTCTGTTAGTGTCAGCTCTTACATTATGAACCCCTCATTCAGGGGTTTATAACTCTGTTCTACATGAGTTAGCTACTCTTGTGGGAGTGCACAACACAGTTGTTAACTGCTTTATTAGTGGCATTTTCCTAAAAATGGCTCAAATTTCAATTTGAAAGTTTGTAACTCCCTTGTTTGTGACTGAAGTAAGACAATTCAGGGAGACAAAAGCCATCCAAAAAGTGATTTATATGCTCGAATTTTAAAATGTACATTTTGTATGTACTAATCGTCTTCAGTATCTTCACACCCAGACGTGATATTAGGGATTTCTGGAAAAGAAGTGAGGTTCCCATGAAAAAACCTTAATAGTGTCATGAGTAAGAAGAGAGTTTCATGAACATTAAATGCCAAATGAAGTTTTAGCAATATAGTCATCATACATCTGTGTCATGTTTCATATATGAAGACATTTATTTCACAAAAATCTGGTGTCCTTTGTGACATCTGTAAAAGTACTTACATGCCCTGGAAATCTGCAGATAACCTGTCTACTTAAGTAAGTTTTTTAGGCAACATGACAAATTCACTCAAAATGCTTGAGAATGCACTCTCAGGTCGGAAAATCAGCAAAACAAAAAAGCACTGTCTTACATCATGCTGAGACATGGCATAAAATGTAGCCTATATTGTATCTATTTTTTCTTTATTTATACATAAAGCTATGCATTTACAGTATGTAGTACCTATGTGAATGACTGAGCTAAAGTTTTACAGCTGAGAAAAAAGTCTGTTTCTTCCAAAGGCCACCACTTTCATTCAATCAGAAACTTGGTATTTAAAGCAAGGTGATTAGGAGTAGCCTAAGGCAGGGTTCTCTTTTTACCCAACCTGAAACAATATTACTGGTATATCAGAAAAATAAAAAAAAGACAAAAAGAGTTTCTTGCCAGTAAAAGCAAGAAACTCTTCCATTGCCACAGTAATCATTCTTTAGTAATCAACCCTTTAGAAAGGGTTGGGTTTTCTTCTGGATCTCTGGTACTCACTAGTTTCTTTTTTTCTCAATACATCACAGAGAAATAGTTTGTTCAAAACTAAGACTAAATTTCTTCTAAGAAATAGGTTCATTATTACTGCCATTACTGGATGAATCTCTATCTTTTTCTTTTTAAGAATGCATTAAGCATTCCTCCAGTGAATTTTCCTCAGTTAAAAAGAACCAGCTGGAGAAGATTTCGTTCTGTCTAGCGGACCTGAGATAAACAATAAACAGTTTTCCTCATCAGCCAGTAGATGGTATATCAGTTTGGAAACCAGTGATTAGTGAGCAAATGGTATGCAATCATGCTACCCATGCCATGGTGTACATGTCTTGTAGTAGAGTCATTCACATGTGATAGAACTTACCTTAGTGCTATTTACTCCTCACCTGGATAACAGGATTACGATCTTGTTAGATGGAAACATATCTTTGCTACATTCATCACCCACTCTAAATCTATCATATTGGAACAAAACTGATTTCCTGTCTAGGAAAAGTGATGGAAGAATTGCCTCCCCCATCTTTTTTTAAAGAATGTAAGAGTGACAGCACTTAGCATTGCTACATTTCTTGACATACAATAAGGAGAGCATGGTTTCCTCCCTGTTTGGAATATTTTCCTTCTGACTCCCAAATCCCAAACCATAGAAACACAATAGTTTCTGAATAAACCTGCAGTTCTACTATTAATTGAAACTCTAAATCTATCAACTGAAAAAGCTTCCAACTGATTCTTTGAGTTCCTGAGAATACTTACATAATGATGCTACTACTGGGCTATAAAGGTCTAAAATGGGAGACACACTAATAAGTTTTAATAAAACACAATAAAACAGATATTCTAATAAAACCCTGAAAGATATATTTATGAAACAGAGTTCTTAAAAATTAACACACATCTTTTGCTCATATTTGAGTGTCACCTACTTTGTTTACTCAGAGTGAGTAAATTCAAACAGGAAAGAAGTAAGCTGAGGTGAAACGCTCTGTGCCAAATAGCTGCAGCTCAGCAAGAGAGTGTTTTGAGTCCAAATTCCTTCCATTGCCACAGTCCTCTATATAGCACCATGTAATTATGTTTTAAGTCTGTCTGATGATATGTGGGAAGGTTGAGAAAAAGGGAAGAATCCACCAAAACCTATGGCAAGTTGCAATGGAGTTACAAAACCATTCAAATGACAATTTCATAGAAGATAGAAACCCTTGTGACTGAACTGACTGGTCCAGACAGACTCATGTTCACACTACTTGTGGCTCTCTGGCTCTGGAGAAAGCTGCTTGTATGCCTACCACTGTATTTGGCCTGGGCTTTCTCTGTGCCCTGTGTGAGGAAACAAATGACCCATGGGTTTTCAGGCCATGTGTTTTCCAAGCTTGTCGTGAGGAACCAAGGCAAGGTGGTCATGCATCTTGTGTAGCCTTTTCCCCTAGTAACTACTAAATGACTTCAACTCAGTTTGGAAGAGGTGTCTATTTCAAAGTCAAGTAAGATCTCTGAGGTTCAGAGAGACATGCAGCTGGACAGAAGGACATGTTCAAACTAAGGCAAAGGCTGTGCCACAAGCTCATGCTATGAGAGGCTGGAAGATTCACATAGGAGAAAATTTTTGTCACCACATACCCATGAAGGAAAAATGTCAAATCAGAGCTCACAGCTAACTACAAGGCACAGATGTGTATAAGTAGCTTCCTTAGTTATGATACTCAAGGAACTGCTTGTGTATTTAGGTACTGTTGAAACCTGAATTGCTCTATCATTATCTATATTACCTCCAGCCTAATTATCAGGTCTATTGTAAATTGATCAATGCAGAGCATTAGCTTTTGTCTTAGTATTATATTTTATAAGTAATTTTCAAAATTCTTAGCTACCTTTAGCTGATTTATTATAAATTACATTAAGGACTACTTTGAAATGACCTTGTAACCCACTTGAAGAGAGGAAAAAAGCCTGAAGAGATGCAAAACCGATTTAATCTTCAGTTTCAAGAGGCAGAAACACTCTCCAGGAGTGTTTGTGTCAGACAAAACAATACATTTGATTTCAAGAACTGATTAGTTCATGCAGATTCTACACTTACATTTGATCAGTGTAGACTAGAACAGGTGAGGTATATGGAAAAATGATCAGAAAATACCTGCTACAGTAACTATAAAGTAACTATTGTGGGGTTTTTTTTCCTTTAAATATTAAATCTTTTTTCAATGTTTTAAAGTAAATATTTATTTTAATGGCAACTTAGCGAGTTACTAAGACATTCTTTAAGCCCGACCACTTCTTTAATTCTCTACTAACACCCAAGTAGACTGTCTGTAACAGGAAAAAAAAGTATAACTATTCACAGTTACTCGCTTTCCTTATTAAAAACTTTTACTATTATTAACAATATTTATATGAAACATTACCACAGCTGTATGATAGTAGCATTTGAAATTGAAAAGCTATATTGGATCTGGCTTGCTGGAGTTAATTTTCTTCATAGCAGACAGTATGGCACCCTGTTTTGGATTTGTGATGAAAACAGTGTTGATAACATACCGATGTTGTAGCTATTGCTTGCACCACCTCAGGACCTTCTGTGTTTCTCACTCTGCCTGGCTAGTGAATAGGCTGGGGATGGGCAAAAGGTTCAGAGGGGACACAGCTGTGACAAAGCTCCCAACCAACCAAAGAGATATTCCATACCATACCACAATGTCATGCCCAGCAATAAAGCTTGATGAAAGGAGGAGGAAAGGGTATGTTTGAAGTGACGGTGTTTCGCTTCCTGAGTTACTGTTACACAAGATGGAGCCCTGCTTTCCTGGAGATGGCTGAACACCTGCCTGCCCATGGGCCATGGTGAATGAATTCTTTATTTTGCTTTGTGCTAATGAATTCTGGATTTGCTTGCAGATGCAGCTTTTGCTTTACCTTTTAAACTGTCTTTATATTAATCAATGAGTTTTGGCTCTTTTACCCTTCCAATTCTCTCTCCTATCCTTCTGTGGGAGCATGAGCAGGCTGTTTAGCAGCCTACTCATGATGAAAGCCTTTTCAGCTGTTAACTTCTTGCAGGGTAGATTCTCTTTTTCATAAACCACCACCAAACTTGCTTATTGAGCTCCACTAAGTTTCCAAAGGCTGGGTCCCCTGAAAATGTTCAACATGTACTGATGACTTTGAGGTTTTAGTCCAAAAATCCTCAATTAATAGAAACAGCCAAGGAAGAAACAACGGTGCTGTAATGGCAAACAGAACCCTAAATCTCTTTCGGTGTAAGTGGAGCAAAGCTCCACCATCATACACAATCTGTCTACCATCAACGTGAAATCATGCGCCAGATTAGAACTATCTGTTAGTGCAGGTTGAATTCCTGCCTGCTCTCAAACTCATACTACTGAAGTGGTTTTATGATTTTTTTTTTCCTTCTCCAAATAGGAATAATAAAAGAAGAATGCCAGAGTTTTGGTGGCTTAGAAGACACGAGGCATGACCAACGTTCCCAGTGATGAGTGGCTAGGACTTATCTGTGTTCCACCCTGCTACTACCAGCTACCATCTCTCTGGGTGACGTTTATATTTGCCTCGTTTCCTAATCTTCTTGTACTTTATAGCCTGTCAGCTCCTTGGAGCAAGACCAGTTTAGTTATTAGGTGTGTTGAGTACAAAGGGTGACCCAACTCAGTTTTAGCTCTGCAACACGAAATGTTAAATTATAACTACTCTAGATGCCCACCTTGAAATAGGAAGGCAATACTGTGTTCCACTACAATAGCACAGAGATAAGTCCTTGTAAATCACAAAGTAGTAATTTAGTTTCCTCGTTTGTAATTTTAAGGATGAGTTCAAGGAACTGAACAGTAAAGGATGGAGGCTGAACTATAACTGCATACACAAATAAAGGAAAGATACCCCACGAAAAATCTTTCAGAAATCATATAATCAAAGGGAGGAAAAAAGTCCTTTAATGTTGGGAATATTTTTTGTGCCACTTGTTTTTAGCTACGTTGCTGCTGTATTAATTACACTGGCTAAAGACTTTTACAGCCATAGATGGTAAAATGACAGAGAGAGGTGAATCTCTACCACGTTCTCTGGAATACACGTTATTTTCTGCAGTCAGCAACAACTTTCTGAAGCAATTTCTAAAGAGGTCTGTACAAAGCGAAATTTCTCAGTATGACAAAGAGGTTAGCTAATGTTGTGGGAGTTGAATTCAACAGTGGCGTTATGAAAACAAATAAATCATTAACAAACATTGGGAACTATCTAAAGCAAGTGACTTTCTGCTTCCCTCAAGATTTCTGAAAGACTGGAATAGGCCCGTCTTGATGGATAACACGAGTACAGAGAGATGGATGAAAGATCAGATGGAAAATAAATAAGAAAAGAAAAATATGGTTTTGATGCTCTGTTCACGTATTTTACTGATACTACAGTGGAAGTATTTGTCTGAATCTTCCAAATACCAAATATAAAGGATGTTGAATGCACACACCTCCTCACAGTTTATAAAATAAAAAGCAGTATTTTGTTACAAAGATCCATGTTCAGTGACTTCATCAAGACCTTGAGGGGGTAGAAATCTTTCAAAAATATGTGAGAAAGCATTCTTTATTTAAACAACTACTTATGGCATCAATTTCGGTGCAGTACACTTCATCTAAATTAGTAATTTTCTGTCTTCCATTGCTTGACTTCTCTTTAAAGAATTCAGTTATAAAACAGAACAAGCATAATCTTCAGATTTAGTTTGGCATCAGTCTAAATTCTAGTATCCTTCAGGGTATAAAGGTTTTTATTGTTGTATGTGCGAGAAAAATGCTGGTAAGGCAGGTAAAAATATCTTCTATGTAGTTAGACGCTTAGGTCTGTTTCTTTTTATTAAAGCTATTTGGGTTTTTTCCAGTCTCCAGAAACATCTCCAGCACTGAGTGACAGATAAAATTTTCCTTTTGTCTCACGCATCAAAAACATCCTCGTTTCATTACAGAAATATAAATCACAATTTGAAGTTCTGGATACTCACTGAACTGACAGACCAGGTCCAATTTTCCTTCGAAATTTTGTATTTTCTTGTCCATCCATCTAATGGACATATCACTGTATCTCTTTCTTCCTGTCTTATTCAAAAGGGAACTAAACAGACAAATCACCTGGAGATGATTAATATGAAAATTGCTTTGAAAGCAGAATAGCAGCTGTCAGGTTTGATAGAAAGAAAATGTAAAAGGAGAATGCTACATAAAAATAAAATCACCATGTCCATTGTCTTAGCCCTATGTTAAAGAAAGAACAAGAACATAAAAACTCACCCTTCACAATTAATTCTATAGCACTGATGAGTTTGTGTGAGTTATTTGCTCGAAGACGTGGGGTTTTGAAATATGAAATTATATTTAAAAATTAATCTTATTCAGAAACATCAGAGATGCACCTCAATTTAATTTTTTATATGCTTATTGTTTATTTTTCTGATTTGTCAGACACTTTATCTACACTTACAGAAAGCAAAAGTGAACAAAACAAGCCATGCCTTAAAAGATGAAATCTAGCTATGCTGAAGCCAAGGACAAAGGGGGCAGAATTTAAACAAAGTCAACTTAACTTACACTGTCCACTGGACAAGCCTGCAAACAAACAAAACCAATGTATATAACATGCCACATGAAACTAAGGTTTTAAAGAAGGTCTCAAATTTTCAAATGATATGAAAGGAATGAACTTGCAAAGGCGGGTTTACAAGCTCCTTAAGCATGCTGTCAGAAAACAGGGAGATAACTCTACAAAACAATGAAAGCCGAACTATTGGTTAGTAAATGGCAAAAGTCTGTTCAAGAAACTGCAGATATTGCTGGGAGACTTTTTAAAGCTCCTTAAGTAACAGACTATTTTCAAGAACACCAGACTTAGATGAATTTATCTTTCATGAGAGCAGTAAATGATCAGACCAAATAGATCCTTAATATACAGAAAGAAGCATAGACAACTGAAAATACTAACAGGCAACTGAACTGCTTCCACTTTACATCTTTTTTTTTTTATTTTGCTCACAGACTTGTATCAGCAACCATGTCTACAATAAAGTTTGCTTACATACTTAAAAGCGTAATTCACAAACTCATGCCAAAAGAAAACTAATTCACCCAGACTTCTCAAAAGCCTTCATAGAAAGAGCCAAAAACAAAGAGGGGAAGGAAATCTAGTTTGTTGGAAAGTAGAATTTTGTTTGGCAGCAGATGTAAACAGTACGGAACTACATGCCAGAGAACGAGTGTATCCACCAGTTAAGATTGGTCCCCACACCCACTCCCAACTGTTGTTTTAATGCCACAATGAATTGTTCTTTTTGCCTTGTCTTTGAGTTCAATCATTTCATTTCTCTGACTCTTCCTGTCTCTTACCTCTTTTATCTCCCTCTTCCGAATGATTTCCCTTGTAATGAAACTTCACTGCACATAACAGTATTTTCTTTTGGGACATGGAACCTTCTGTCCCATCCTCCAGTTTATTTGCTGTTCCTTCCGCCTCAGGTATGACTATCTTTCACTCGCTCTTCACTAATGAGGGTCTTTTTCCACTGACTCTATGACTGAAGCTTCCCTTTGCTCATTTCTCTCAAAAAATCTCTACCCTGTTTTCTTTCAGTTCTCTTACACCGTATCTTCACTGGTATGTGACATTTCCCCCATGATAACAATTGAATTTTTTCTTTTGTATTCATCCCTGTAAACTTCCAAATACAAACACAAAGATCAGAGATTTTATTTTTCTGTAGGAAATATTACTGAATATTACCATGTAAGTGAAGTTGTTCTTTTCATTTTGGGGGAGAATAATATTCCTAGACCTGCCACAGCTAGGAATCTTCTGAATTACTTTTTTCGGTTTTGCTTCTGTATTTTTAACTCAGAATTGACACACTAAAAATCAGTCATTAACTAGAATAAGAGTTAACAGGGGAAAGTTCAGAAACAAATCTTAGCTCAGTTGATATAGATGAACTCCTGAAAAATTTCTGCTATAGTAATATAGACAGCCTCTAACTGGTACTAAAAATCTGATCTGCACAGTAACGTATATAAGGGGAAGACACATTTATATTATCTGTGAAAAAGGAATGTCTCAAGTTACTGAAAACCAATGAACTTTATCTATTTAATGAATTACAGACAGAAATGACAAATGATCAAGCACTGACAGCTGCCATACTGCTCATACCTGGATAGGACTTTCACTGATACAATCTCTGTGTTCAAGCTCATTGTAATTATTTGTAATTCCATCAGGGACTAATTTAAACAAATAATTCAAATTACTTATGCTAAATTCAGTGGAAAGAGGAAAAGTACAAATCCAGTTCTTATGGTTACTTCATCCAAAATTTGTTTCAAACAAGAAAGTTTTTAGTGGAGAGGTTCACTCTGAGGTGTAACGCATACAAAAGAAACATAGTACTTTGCTATTCAAATCATCTGTGAATTGTTTTAATACATCACAGAGATTAAAATACCTTACAAGAATTAACTGAACAAATACATTTCATTTCAAGAGCAGTGTCTCCAACCTGTTCCATGCAACATAACTAGTTTAAAAAAAACAACTAAGAATGAGAAAGGTGAATTCAGTCTAGTCATCCATAATTCAAGAAACCGTCCTGAGACAGGCAAAATAAAGAATCCGCAATTTAACTTAATTTACATTATCATCAGCATTATCTTAAGTCTCTTCCCCGGAAAGGCATGCTCTAAAGTAAGGTGCTAGCCTTTCAAAGAGAGGGAACTTGAGTATCTTCCTTTTTTTCTTCGCACAAAACAGTAGTTAAACATCCAGGAGGAAGCCAGCAGGAATTAGGAGGCTCCGCTGAAGCCAGACTGTATTTCTGAAGGAAGCCATTACTGCCCATCAACTGTGTCTTTGTGCAGGGTGGAGGCTCTATTACGCTGTGTCCTCTTAAGACTGTCTCGAAGTTTGTGCAACTCTACAGCAATCATTCTGAATTATGAACCTGCTTGTCATCTTTGTCACCCCTACCAGATTCTGGTCGTTAGCAGAACATGCTTCCAGCATCTTATATTTTGATAGCTTTATTTATCTAACAAACCAATAGAGGGAAAAGAGCAAAGTATAATTCTACACTGAGACTTTGTTTTAAAACTTTCTAAATTTATACCTCAGTCTAGCCTCAGAGAAAATGTTAATTAATTTCATTTGGTATTATGTAATTATATTTATAGAATAAATACTCTGTCCTCTTTTATTTATAAATACATCTTTATTCAATAATCAAAATTATTAAAGACAGTATTTTGTTCACAAGACATTATATTGATTTCTGTCCCTCGCTGAAAAAAAGAAGTTCAATATTTTCAGGTGTCATCACCTCCAATTTTGCTGTACTTCCCGCTCTTCAGTAACTTGGAAAACTTCCTCCTTCCTTAACTGTTGTTATTTTTTTTCCAGAATGGGCAATTTCAATGCACCTGAAATACTTATTCAAGACTTTCTTTGATTGTGGCTTTTGTGTTTCACCAAGGACTTCTGTTTGCTCCCGCCTTCCTTTCCCACTCTCTTCCCTTATCTGAAGTATTAGAAATACATCGTTCAACTGATAAATGGCAACATCTTTATGAACAAGCCCCAAGTATTTTCATGCAAATTTTAAACTGAACAACTACAAAAGCTGAAAAATGGAAAAGTCAGAAACAGTCTTCTAGGTACTTTTGTTATCCCGACTTAGCTGGAATTCACATACCACAAATGTAAAAAAATAGAGCTATGAGACAGGAAGAAGGATCAACAAACACAAGATACTGCATCACTTTTTCAGAAGAAAATTGGAGGGCATTAAAAATATCTGCTGCATAGAGGATCGTGCTGCATAGAGGACACTGCTTTTACTTGGGCTGCTGAGACTAAAAAAAAATTAACCTCAGAAAAGATCATTACTGAACTATCAAGTAACACTCTTCCATCTTTTTTTAGATCTCTGCAGAAGAGGAGGCCTGTATCTCAGAGATGGTGACATAAGACACCTGCTGCTAATCACAGACTTTATTGTCCTGTTGTCTGCACCAGCAGTTTCAGAAATCACACCACAGACTCTTGAGTAGAGACAATTTTATAATCCTTACTCTGCAACTTCAAGAGCTCTTTAGCCACTAGAAGCCTTTTATGTTCAGTTAACTTTTGCTCAAACCTTAAAATGCTGCTTCTGACTCTACAACTGTTGCTGAAGGGATCTAACCTCGCTGCAGCTTAACCTACAGACTGCTATAAACCTTTAGGCTAAGCGTCCTCTTCGAGTAAGTTAGATTTCTACATGTAGTTAAAGTAAGAGCAAATGTCTTCAAAAGATTTATGTCATTCGTAACTAGATTGTGTAAGCCACATGATTTTTTTTTTCCTCCTTAACCAGTCAGAATTTTTTTCCAAAATTTTATCCTCTTGTACATTTTCTTCAGACTTCCAGAACCTTGCTCACCCAGCGCAGACAAAAAAGCTTATCGGCAATGAATGAATAATTCAAAATAATGTTCTTTCATATATATAAATGCATCTCAGGTAAAATCGTACAAAAATTGTCTGAACTATTTTATGAGTACCAGTCTAATGAACTGTGTTTATTACCACAGTATGTTAAATTCATAAAATTATTGTCTTTTTTTTACCTGATTTTTTGTTATTTATAAACAAATCTCAAGCAAACACTTGTACTGATTTTGACTATCACAATCTATATAATTCATCAAGGAAAGATATCAGACCACAGCAATCAGCAGTTTGATACAAAAACTGTAAAAATGCTTTATGTCTTTTAATACTCATTAATATAGGACACTCATTAAAGTAAATGAAGGTTAATTTATTCATATTCAGGCACTACATTGGATAGATTATTGCATTTGTCTTTTAAATAGTTTGTCTTTCATTCTACTGTCTTCATCAAAGAGCATTCTGAATAATTATCACATTGCCATTATAAACTTAAAACACTATTACGTTCTTATTAAGAACTTCAGGTCACCTATAGCGTTTAACACAAAATACCACAAATCCAGTCAAAGCACCTCCGGCTGTGAAGCAAGAAAGTTGTGTGCATTTCTAAGGTCTTTATCATTTGGATGATTACATTATCTCAGTTTTATATTCTCTAGTCAAGAGGTAAATGTCAGCTGGAATCATTGAATCTCAATTTTTTACACATTTCATTCTGTTCAATAGGCTTTTTATCTATTGTAAGCTATTGCTCTTACTTATGAAAGTGTAAAGAAAAAATCTGAGAGTGTAATCAAGGATAATGGTGAACCAAATGCCATGTGATAATAAATCAGCAAGAAAAAATACTCTAGAGATAAATGGAGATGTTTACCATTTCAGTTTGAATACTATTAGAAAAACTGTTTATATAAAATATAACACGGTACACACACAAAAAAAATAAACATTCTCTTCTTTCATGTAAATAAAAACTAAAACTTCACACGCAGCTAAATTTGGGGCTCTCTTGTAAGAACAAAATGCTTTTCTTAATCATAATATGTAGCAGTAATGAGAACACAACAATTGTATGAAGAAGTATGTGGTGAAAAGACAACTGAATTTTATAATCAGAAACATGTATTGTCCAAAAAAAGCTTGCAGTAATCCTATTTTATTCTTTAAAATTTATTACAACAGAGAAAAAAACCCTATTCCTACACGAAGAAGCTGCAGCCCACTTAAGCTGACTTTTCAGAGTTATTGAGACATGTTTTTCTTTATTCTGCTAGAAATTTTTATTGCTGTTGAGTGGTCTTTCATTTTCTAAAAACAACTAACATGAAGAAGTAACTCTAAGAAAATACCTCAAAAGTTTGCCTAAGGACCAGCTTCAACATACACTTCAAATAATTAAAAAAAAAGCTTTTCTGAAAGGCCCTGAGACAGAAGTCAGAATACGAAATAGTTATTAATAGGGTAAATTCAAATACAGTCTCATTTCTAAGCAGTTTTGAGGTTTTTCTGAGTACTGCAAAGTCTGCATACAGAAAGTCAATAAAAAAAATTATCATGATTTTTATCATTCTATTAAGAAAGATTAAAAAAGTCTAAGAATATATTTACAGTACCTTTGGATATTGTTTGACAGGGATCAGAACTCTTTCTGACAGCTTTATGTTTTTGTTACTGATAACATCAAGGTATTTCTTTTCTTCATCTTCCTTCTTGCTTTCAGAACCCTGAAATTTTTCAATTTCTGGAAAACATTAATAAAGAGAATAATCAGTGGCATATTTGTCATGCTCAGAAACGATAAACTTCCACATTAAAAAACAGAATAAACATTATAAAAGAAATCTTAGAGACAGCTGGAATTGGTTCTATAGGACACAGAGGAAGCTTCTAGCAACTCACTTTCTGGAGTAAAACTACCTGTGGTACTTTCATTCCTTTTACTCCATCATTTACCTTATTATTCTGCTCAGCAGTGGGGGCAATCTGGTGAGATGAGCCTTCTGGGAAATGTTTGCTCCCCGAGGCCACGGCTTGTGCCTTCTGGGTGTGGTCCCCAAGAGCCTTGTGATGTCACTGGAGAGTCATAATGAAGCCCCATGACATCAGTCCTCTTGAGGTGTGGGGTGGCCCTCAAGAGCCACAGTGCTGTCCTTGTCTCCAGAGGACAGACGTCTGCAGGTGGAGACTCCCAGAGGAGATCGATCCTGCAGAGTCCCTTCAGGGAGCACAGAGAGGATCTGCAAGGCTGGGAACACTGGCAGGACCCAGGGCACTGGTCCTGACCTGCCGTGCCCCAAAGCTTGGGTTGCTGTTGCTGAGAGGCCAGGAACCCTTTTCCTGCCTTCCCAATTCCTGCCTGCACTTTGTGGAGAGGTGAGTCACCCCCCTGCCCTGAGAGCAGGACCATGTAGGCACGCTCCTGGTGTCACTCA
>VZTU01030571.1:0-10025 GCA_013400835.1 Zapornia atra
GCTTATAAAATTCTTTGGCTGAGGACAATAAAAGACTGAAATAATCTCAGAGAAATAACTGGGATTAAAGAAAAACAAGAACAAGGAGTTTGAAGAACTCATGATTCCTAGATACAAGAAATTACCACAAGGCACATTCATGTAGACTTTCTCAGCCATCTTTGTCTAACAAAAAGTTTAAAATGTGCCTTTGCTGTGACCTCCTTAATAATGTGTGTTCACTGTTGCTAATGTGCTAGACAGCATTTGAGCCAAAGTTTGTGGGGAGATTCATGATGAAATTACAGAACAAAGTAACTAAGATTCAATAAGCACAGGATGTTGAATAAATTAGGTTTCTATATATTTCTTGAAAGAGCAATTCATTTCAGTGTGAATCTTTGTATAGCAAATTAAAATATTCTGACATAGATTGTTCTTATATTGATAATAAATTTTCATTGAAATTATAACAGGTAAACATCTTATAAGATTTATAGTAATTCTCATGGATAAATGCTTTTTAATGGACATCTTGCTGTTAAGTTTGAAACATACTTTTTATATGAATCATTATAGATATGCACATTTCTTGACTAAAATGAACATCAGATGTAATTTCGTGAGAAAATATTCTCAATTTTGGATGTAAAAATTGGACTTTGAAGGAGAAGGTGTAGAAAATGAAAAAGATATTTGTAAAACCCAAATCAGTAATTATTAAAAAAAAATTATTTTCAGTCACAGTCATAATTTTTTGTATACCTAAGAACTGGAAATTAAACACTCATCATACTTGTTTTCTCAGTTTATGAAAAAAAAAATGCCTTTGGTCATCAGTTTTAAAACTGTTTAAGCAACATTGTCTGTACTATTTAAAAATTCAACTGTACTTGTTTACTTACACTTAAGCTATAAGATAGCACTAAACATATAATTTGCAGCGGAAAAAAAAAATCATACAATAAAAATACAGAGCTGTTTATTTGAGGGCTTATGCTTTCATTATCTTTGTTTACATAGTACTTACCTATAATTTTGCACTAATAAACCTCATAAATATTTTTTTAAAATTATTAATGCTTATTTATAGGTGTTAACAGTCTTTTCAGCCCTCTGTTTAAATTCATCAATTCAATGTGCTGTAAGAAAACCAGTTTTGATGTAATTAGTGTCTGTTTGATAGCTTACCTTCAGACTCAGTCTCTTCTAGAACTATGTTCCAATACATTTTTCATAAAACCAAAATTTTTAAGTAGGCAGTAGTGAGAAGCTGTATTCTTAGCTAAATATGCTGACAGTAATGATGATCTTTACAGAGTTTGTATGAAAAAATACCATCAGTTGTCCACTTAATGTTGTCTATAATGTAAATACTTGTATAAATGTGTAATGAAGAGATTACATCACTGTGCAATGAGGAGCCATGAAAAACAAAAAAACCCCACCGCTTAAATTACTAAATTATACTGATCAAAGATAACAAATTAAATCAATATTATTAACAAAAAAACAGACTTAGCCAAAAAAAAATTTCTGCATAATTCTCCTCATAGGAGGAAGGTCTTAAGACTAAAACAGTTTTTCAGCATCTTTACATACAATGTTAAGGCTTAGTATAAAACCTAAGGTGTATGTTTGCAGAAAAAGTTATACGAGATGAAGTTGGTAGATCTCTGAGGTGATGTGTTCCATCAACAGAGATGGATCTTTGCCTTCCTGCTTTTAAGATGAAGAACTGAAGCTAGGGTTAAGAAAACTCTACCTTGTCGCCTTCTTCAACCTCACAGATTTTCTCTTCATTTGCAGGGTTAAAGACTTCAAATTTTTTACCACTGACTGAATCGTGCCACTCATTGTTTATAAATATCTGCAGAAGAACAAATAATGCAAAAATATTAGTAATATATACATATACAGCTGTTGTCTGTTTTCTATCTTAATGAATAAATTTTTCTTTCATGCCTGATCAGTACCCGAATTAAAAATGCAATAGCTGTTTCAACATAATTCTGAAGAGACGAGTAACCATCTATGTATTTATCCAGGAACAGTTTTATAAATTTAACTTCCTTTGAAAAGCTGAATTTTCTTTACATGGTATTTACATGGTATTTACACTTTGTTTCATATCATAAGAAGGTACTGTTACAAAGGGGTCCTTCCTCTCTCAAGCGGTTTGGCAAAGTTCAAGGGAGGTACAGCCCTTAAAACTACCTGGGTTTCCTATGCTCACAGGGCTGTATACAATAGAGGACTTTTCTGCTACACACCCTGACTGAAGTAAACCCAATCCTTGGGTTTAGTATGTAGTATAGGTAGTATCTAGGGACACACTATTTTATTTAGCTTTGTTTTTATTTCTCTTCACTTTTCTTCTGGAAAACAAACAAAGAAACAACAAAAAATAGCCTATAACATGTTTTTCTGAAATTACAGACTAAAGAAAAAACCCATGGTCAATTGAACAAAACAAAGAAAGAGACACTTAAGCAGAATACATTAGGTATATACAGAATATTTAAGCAAGCAAATATAGTTCTCTATTTGCATGTTACAGGAGGAAAATAGAGATTAGAGAGGGGGTCTTTCATTTTCACCAAGATCTTTTGACTTTGTGGGTTGGTGCTTCATTGAATGTGTTCCTTATCAAGCATATAATAAAGAAAATTAGTTTAATTGTGCTTTCCTGTATCTTGCTAGAATATTCTGTCTCCTAAGATACTATCTTTCTATTTCGTAAGGTGCCAAATATATAGCTAGCTATTAAGAAGCATGAAAGAACAAAAATTGCACAACAGCTGCACTACACCAAAGTTAATCATAACAGCTTACCTATCAGTAATGAAATTGATAGCCAAACTTAGTTTAATAAATGTTAGGAACTGTGTTGTTACTTAAAGATTAAACTTTTATGATTGTTGAAAGCATACTGTATACTGAATTAGCGTGGCTGGAACAAATACCATCAACTCTTGATTGCAACACTGCTGGCACACTTAGAACAAGACCTGAATAAAACAAGGTGGATGTTATTGTTTCCCGTTGTCTTGGGCTTGCATGGTAAGGTTTTGGTAGTGGGAGGTGCTACAAGGGTAGCTTCTTAGAAAAGCTGCTAGAAGCTGCCCCTAGGCCTGACAGAGCCAATGCCATCCAGATCTAAGATAGATCCACTGCAGGCTAAGGAACAGTAACATTTTCAGCCAGAGAGAGAAGCAAGAAGATATGTCTGTCTCCGCAGACACCCATGTCATTAAAGGAGTGGGAGGAGGCTCTCCAGGTGCTTGAGGAGAGATTCCCATGTAGCCTTTGGAGGAGCCTTGACAGAACAGTTGAATGCACCTGAAGGAGTCTGTGACCTGATGAGAAGTCTGTGATGTAGCAAGATCCTGGCAGGACCTGTGGCCCCTTGAAGAAAGGGAGCAGGTTTGCTGCCAGGTCTTGTGACCCTGTGGGGGACCCACCACTGGAGCAGTCTGGCCCTAAAGGTCTGCACACCATGAAAGGGATCCATGCTGGAGTAGTTCATGAAGAACTGCAGCCTGTGGGAAGGACTCACATTAGTGGAGTTCATGGATGACTGTCTCCCATGAGAGGGACCCCATGCTGGAGCAAGGGAAGAATGTGGGGAGTCATCCCACTGAGGAGGAAGGAGAGGCAGAAACAAAGTGTGATTAACTGACCTCAACCTCCATAACCCCTCACCCCGTGCTGCTGGCAAGGAGGAGATACGGCAAATGGAATGAAGCTGAGCCCAGAAAGAAGGCAGGGGTGGGGGTAGGTGTTTTAAGATTTGGTTTTATTCCTTATTCTGCAACCATCATTTCATTGGTAATAAACTAATTTTCCCATGTAGAGTCAGTTTTGCTCATGACGGTAATATCTGAGTGATCTCTCCCTGTCTCTATGTCAACCCCAGAGACTTTTATTATATTTGCTATCCCCTGTCCAGTTGACGAGGTGACTAACAGAGAGGCTTTGGTGGGCACTTGGCCTCCAGCCAGGGTCAGCCCACCACACCCACACTGAATTTTTATGATCTGTAACCTTTTGTGGTATAACAAGCCTAGAAATTCAAACCTGGGTCCTTTTGTGTGGGAATAAGTAATTGGCAGAGGTACTGTTACAGCTGAATGAATAATTAAATATTTGCAGTCCTTATAAAGTCTAAATGACATTAGTGTCATACAAGAATACTTTCTCTAGAGACAGCACAAAATTCCCACAATGTCTGTTTAAAGTTTGATCTTAATTTTCTTTGTTTGGTATGGCAATTTCCTTCTCTTTCAATCTCTGGTGTCCTAATTTCAGGAATGCAATATATTCCTTAAAACCATGTCCAAAGAAGGTTTCAGGATCGAGCAGTCCTGTGTATCTCTAGATTTTTGGTTACTGTTTTTCGGTAGGCCGTTAATGAAATCTGTAGAAATTAGCCTGCTTTTCCATTAAAACAAAAAGACAAGCAAGGAAAAAACAAACATTGCAACTAATCCTGAAAAAACCAATATTTTTGAGTTGTGTAGGAAAAATATGGCACCATACTACTATTCTAAAAGGGTAAATGATGTCTTTTAAAAGATGAACTTTATACCATTATTTAAATAACTATACTATTACTGAGTTTTCTCACATATTAAAAATGACACAAAATTAATTGCTTCACCTATTGCTAAGTGACAGAGAATCATACAGTCATAGAATAATTTTGGCTGGATAAAACCCCCAAGTCCAACCACCGAGCAAAACAATGTATTAAAAATTATTGTCTACTATACTTGTAATTATTGAGAAGTTATATATTACACCCCTGTGAAAATTTAGAGTACAAGCAGAGAGAAGGTTAAGGACCTCCAGGTGAAATCTGAAGTACTTATGCCAAGATAGAACCTGGCCTTACCAGGTACACAAGTTATATGCTACCCTAGAGGCTGTCATCTCTGAGCCACTGTTGGCGAAATGGTTGAAGGGAGTTAACTTTCTGGTTTTGACTCAGTAGGCTAGCCTTGGAATATAAAATTTAATTAGAAAGATGTGATACTGAAAAACAGAGGCTATGTTGCTACCATACCTTGTGTAGTTTTCCCTTTAAACTGATCATGATAATTAATACAGTTAAATGTTACCAGTACCTGTCATCCTCTCTAAACACCTCTGTCTCTATGACCTCTGGGTTCAGGTCAATGCTGAAGTGCGATCACTACCCTAATCCACCCTCCTAGTTCCAGAGCCCACCTTTCTGCTGCTGATAGGCTGGTAACTTCCCGTCTCACTCTTTCCAGTGCTGCTGCATTGCTGGAATGCACGTGAGATCTTAATCATGCTTGTCATCATGACCACAGCAGGCTATGACTGACTGTACCAGGTATCTTGTGCTCAAACTGTGCCGATCTTTACGGACATGGCAGCTTTCCCCACCTTTAGTTGCTGGAGCTTAGCCAACCTACCCATTAGCGGAAAAGATGTGATAGCCATTTCCTCGAAATTTGGATAAAGGACCTGCTGTTACTGGTCAGAGTAGGGGGAATATTTAAAGAGAAAACCAGAAAATACTTTAGGGCAGGCAAATCAAAGCAAATGATTGTTTACTCAGGGCAGGACAAAGTCAAAACATCACAACTGTGGGATAAATGCATTCTGTCATGCAAAACTGGGATTTAAACCCTACCGGTCCAATCACATGTGACATGAAAACACAAAAGATTTCAATAAAGAGTTTTTTGCATAGTATTGAAATCGATTTACTGACTGCCTGGGTGGTTGTTAAAAATTAGTGAATAGTTTGGTAATAACTATCGAGATCAATAAAATATTACCTGTACATAGATACGGTAATAGTATGTTATTAATAAATTACTGTATGTTTCAGCCTGTTAATACGTGGGCAGCATATGTCATTGCTACCTCCAAGTATCAGGAGTGATCATCAAACTCCTGATTTTAAAAAAGCCGTCAGGAAAATCAATATGAAAGTCCCTGGAAGTTTCAGCCATCTGATGAAGTTGATTATAGGGATATCCACATAAAGTTCTGACTGTTATGAAAGGATAAAAACAGCAGTCAAATGGTTAATATGAAAAAAGCCATCTTTAGTAACTAGCTACATTGCCAAGAAAAGAGACAAAGTAAAAGGTAAATATTAACATAACACTGCTATGATGTTACAGTATGCCAAATTCATATCTGTCTGTGAAAGGAATAATAGCAAAACATACCATTTTTGGAAGTTTTAAAAGTATTTGTTTAAATACTACTTTTATTGCACCAACCAATATCAGCCTTAATATTAGTTTAGAATATCTTTCTTATTAATGTTTCTAATACCATTCCTATTTAAAACATAACTTCATTATATGAAATATATACACGACATTGTATCAGGGCTGTATAAATCAAACTATCCAGATGCCTTCTGTAAGCCAGCCAGCAGGCTTGCATATGCAGGTATGAAAGACAGGAAAGAGAAGGAAAAAGTCAGAAGTCTCCACACTTACACTGCAGGCAGCTGCACTCATAAATGCACATACAGCCATGCTGTGCAATACATGCTGCAAAGAAAAAGGATGCGGATCTCCAAATTCAGCCAACAGCAGGCCTTTGCAACTCCCCTGACCTGCTGAAAAAAAACCTTTGGGATCACCTTGCAATGGGTTATTATTTTTTGTCAGGCAAAGAGCTCCGCTGGCAGATTAGGTATTTTTCTGCTGGTTTTCCACACATAAACTCAAAAGACATACCCTTCTGTGTCACATGTTGTGCAGGGGGCTGCCTTGTGATGAATGGTCCCTGAGCTTAGGGCTGCAAAATTATTTGTGAGGGCTTAGAAAAGTTGTAGGCATTTTGCAACTGTTATTTCCCTGGTATTTTTAGGAGAGAATATGTCTTTTATTCCAACAACCCAAAGAATAATGACTCTGCACTAGGCCTGAAAATATACATTTCTTGCAGATGAGACTGTACACCACTAAGGATTTTTTTAAAAAATAGAATCTAGCTAACAGGCTAGCTATTGCTGTCAAAAACCCTCTGACTGGCTTTATTTCCCAGTGTCAGAATGCAACAAAACCTTGATTCTCTGAAATGATTGATTTGAGTTCAGATAATCTGATACTATCCACCACTGGGGGCTGGAGCTACCTGCAAGACTGCAGTATTTTGTCATGGTTTAGATAGTTGATTTGTACACTCAAGTGACCTGAGCAGAGAACAGGGAGACAAGACCTGATCTGTGCTTTTTCCCCTTCAGTCATTCAGTATTTTGAAAGGACTCATAGTTCATTTTATAAAGTATCAGCTAGAATGAAGTGCTGTATTTTGTATCTGTGCTGCATGCAGAAAGAAGGTATTTGGCTGCAAACCTTCGGTCTGCTGAAATACATTTTAGTGCTTCTACCTTAGGTGGCATCACCTTATGAAACATAACTTCTTGCTGCATCTTCCTTAGAATAAGGATACTATTTTTGTTGGCACTAATCTATAAAATTATTCTTCGTCAGGAAAGAATATTTACATAATTCAATATTAATGTTATAAACTGTAATCCATACTACAACAATGTAGTCAAGAAAAGGAATAGAACTACCTAAAATATGGACTATCCCAAACTGAGCTATCAAAGGTAGCTTTATAAATACAGAGTGGAATCTCTGAACTGTCTTCTCTTTAGATACCAGAAAATCTTACAAACTTATGGAAAAGCATAACCTCTTCCCACCATAAATCTTCCCACAGATAGCCTATAACTTGTGCAATGATAAAGCTTTTTTGGACAATGCTTTCTAAATGAACCCAGCTGTCTGTTTCACAGAGCTAAAAGTGATCATCAAATTGTAGCAGCAGCTCAGCTGACTGCTCACAAGCTTTCTAGTGAGGACAGTAAACCAGAGAATGACAAATCAGTGTTTTTTTAGAGACCAGGAACAGTGAAGAGGCACCAGGATCATGGTTGGCCTCCTGCATGCTGTGGGCAATTCAGCATCACTCAGGTGAGGTGATGCGCAGTGCTGAAAAACTGTTTGCCTCTGTTCACAGCTGCTCTTAGAGGTTATGAGAGTCATTCAGATATCCTTGAGTTTGATGGTAGCAGTAAATCTTACATCTAAACCTGAAAGAGATTTGTAGCCCACGAGGAGGGTCACATAAAGTGCTTTTAGTTCTGATTTACGAGTCTCAAAATATGTTATGGCATCTCACTGTGTTATTTAAACAATACAGTTAAAATTAGGGAAATTCCTTAAGGAACTATTGAAGATTGAAATTGTAAGATTTAAACAAATATATCAACATACAAAACACACAGTGAAATCTCTTCCCCCCACACCCCCAAGTTTTTCCTCACAAGAAATTGGTATTTGGCTAATATTTCATGTAACATTTTTTCTCCTCAGAACTGTACACTATTATTGATGAAGGAGTTACATTTTACTGTTGCAAAGACTGTTACCTGATTATAACAGCTAAATCAGATAACATACTGTTCCTATTCATTATTTATTTAAACTATTTGATTGGTCAGCTAGGAACTTTCTGTCTACAACGAGCATATTTCTGTAGTACCTTTATAGTCCATTATCTTTCCCCAGCTATTCTAATTACTTTTTTTGTGTGGTTTTATCCCTCATCTTTGTTTGTGGAGCTAGTGATCAAAATATATGTCATACTCAGATACAATCTTTCTTCACGTAGAGTGTCTTACTCTACCATGCTTTCTGATATTCCACATACAGCTTATTGAGAGAATGTCCTGCCATTTTCTACCCCTTATGTAATTTGGCAACCTAGTGATTAACTTATCTGAGTTTCTCTGATTAAAGGAGCATCATAGGGCTTAGCGTATGTGAAAACATCATGAGAGAAATTGTTTGTCCAAAAATCATTGTCTAATTCTTCAGTGTTGAATATGTAAAGTCTTTACTAGTACATTTTTAGCCAGCTACTGATGCTCATTCAGTTCACTGGAATATCTTCATAGGAGATTCATGTATGAAACCAGTTCAAGATCACTTTTTGGTTCAATATCTAAGCCAATTAAACTGTTTAAAATGCATTCAATTTTATGCTTCAAATACAAATTCCCTGAAGAGTGCTTAGTTTTATGTTATATATGAAAGGCATAGTCTGAAATGTAGCTATACCAATATGTAGATTCATAAAAATATGTAAACATTTACTTAAATGGTCTCTGCAAAAGACCCTAAATGATCCTTCATGTAGAAAAAAAACCAAAACACCCAAACCAACCAACAAACTAAAAAAAACCCCCAGAACAGAGATAGAGTTAAATAAAGAGGAAAATTCTTGTAAACATCTCCTGCAGACCTTTTTCAGATGTTTGTGTGATGGCTGTTGATAATGTGCCATGGTAGAAAAAGAGAAAACTGAGTCTTCAGAGCTGAGAGATCTGCTGATATGCAAGGTACATCAGACAGAAAGGTTAAAACATCAACAGTAATTAATGTTTCCCTCGTCTTGATCCCTCTAATGTAACTAGTCAAAACAAACCCACGCCTCACATTCTAGCTTGTATAGAACAGGAGAGGAACAGGATGGGTAAGAAGTCAAGAGTGGAAAGGCTTTATTAAATTGTGGGACAAATGCTGGATATGGGATGACACTTCTGTTATTCCATCTCCTTGTCCTTCAGTATACTGTTGTGGCTTTCAGACAATCCCCTGTGATATTTAAAGAGAGGAGGAAAGCACTGCAAAAATCAAACCTTAGTAAGGGTGTGTTGAGTTTGATCACTTGTAGGTGCACACTTTTGCAAATACATGCATTGCATTTCCGCCAAGTCGAACATTATGTGCAGTTTTTAAGGAAATAACTATTGTCAAGGCAAAAGAAACATCCATTGTGTCAGTCTCCTTGATTGCACACTATAAACATTTCAACCATATAGGCTGTCTTGTGACTGGTTTGGTATTAATGGAACAAGATTTTTGCTAACTAAATATTTTAGAAGGATAGAAATGTTTACAGGAATTTATGTCATGCGTATTCAGTTACATATGATTTCCAAGGGGGCATTTTTCTCACATAATTTGTTTTCC
>VZTU01030573.1:0-18644 GCA_013400835.1 Zapornia atra
GTTTGGCCTTTGGTTAGGGCCAATGAAAAACACATCTTTTTTCAAATTCTACAGCAACCTGACAGAAATTTAACCAAACCCTCCACTTCATAGCAAAAAGCTTCTCATGGGGGAAGAATATTTCCCCAGCTTTAGTAGAAAAGAGGTGACATAGTGCCACAAATGGCTTTTGGCACAGGCACTACTTCCAGCTGCCTAGAGATTTTGGTAAATGAGCTGCTGGACCCTGTTTTAGATATATATTTATTTATATATATACATATATAGCACCTATCACCATATTGACAAGCATTCTCTGGAACCACTCTGACTGGATAACTGCTTAGACACCTGCATGGTGGCAAAACACCTAGGGAAGGAGTTTGACAGAGGTTGTTTTCCTACTGCACAAACAAGGCAAGTGTGGGACTGCAAAGAAGCCAGATTCCCTGTTTTTGGTTCTCTGCTGCAAACAAAACGAAATGCAGCCTGAAAACTTGACTAGGTTCTGCTCAGGTACAGAGGATGGACCAACTCCCATCAGTAAGATCTGCAGATACAACTGAAATAAGCCCTGTGGCCCCTGGATGGTGCTAGTGCTTCACAAGCTGGGAGAGCAGCTTAGGATTTCTGCTCAGAGTTTTGTTGTGGGGAAAAAAAAGATGAAAAAGAGCTTGAAAAGTATCAGAGGAGGTGAGGCTGTAAGATGGCAAGGGAACAATCTGTCTTGGTGCTGAGGGTTATGGATCAGCCAGCTCAGCACCTGAAATTTGTGGTTTCTCACCTTGGGGATTGAGTGAGCTGGGGCTGTTCAGCCTGCCCCCCACCCGACTCAGGGGGGACCTTATTAATGGTTATCACTATCTGAAGGGTGGGATGCAGGGGAAGTGGCCAGCCCCTTTTCAGTGTCTGTGGGGACAGGACAAGGGGCAATGGCTACAAGTTGGAGCATAGGAAGTTCCCCAGCAACCTGGGGAAGAACTTTTCCCCAGTGAGGGTGAGGGAGCCCTGGGACAGGCTGCCCAGGGGGGGTGGAGTCTCCTTCTCTGGAGAGATTCCAGCCCCGTCTGGACACCGCCCTGTGTGCCCTGTCCTAGGGACCCTGCTTTGGCAGGGGGTTGGACCCCATGGGCTCTGGAGGTCCCACCCAACCCCTGTGAGTCTGTGATTTCATACTGCTGGAAATAGGAATTGCTGGGTCACTGAGTAGGGTGAGCTGAGAGTCAAAGAGTTTCAGTGCCACATTGTTGGGGCTGCTCCCCCCTCCTACCCCAAATCTCTATTCCTATATACTCACTTGTGCCCCTGATGAGTGCTGGCAGCAGCTGGCTTAGCAGCAGTTGCTGTATATTCCTATTCTACTGAAACCAGTCCCCAGCATGCCATTTGTCACCATCATACACACAGTGTTCCTCCCAGCCTTCTGAAAATGTAATAAATGCATCTTCTATCACATGGTTCAGATAGTTAATGGAAGCACTGAGCAGAACTGGACACAGGACAATTCCTAATGATCCGTGACCCAATTAATTCTCCCAACTTCCTCTGGCTCACCCTCCTGTAGTTTTATCCAGACCAGATTTCTCTAACATGCTTATCAAAATGTCATATTTCTGGCACTTAAGTACATTGCCTTCCATGACATCAGCTTTCCTAGGATCCAAAAGTCTTTTCTCTCTTTCAGGAGTAAATTCAATTTATCTGACATGATTTATGCTTTTCTAATCCACGTTGGCTGCTACTCATCTTCTTTCTATCTTTTATATGCTCAACAAACAGTTAAGGTGATTTATTCAGTATTTTCCAGATATTGAGCTCAAGCTGAAACCCTCACCTCCTTTTTTTAAAAAAAGAAAGCCTTTTAAAAAGTCACCCAAGGTTCAGCTAACTTCTTCTACTCATTGAGGAGTTGAGGAGGCTCATTTCTGCCTCCTTTCCCCATCAAATGTTGCTCCCAAACCCTTTGCATCACAGAGCTTGCCATTGCAAATAGGTAAATGAAAAGGTTTTAGTTTTAATAAGAATCTGACAGCATTTCAGTGCCAACCAGTGTTATCAGGCCAGTGGAACAAAGAAAGAGTCTCAGGATGGAAGTACAGATGCAAAGCCAGGCTGTGCCCATGCAGGAAAACTGGTGTCACAGAATCATAGAATCCCAGACTGGTCTGGGTTGGAAGGGACCCCAAGGGTCACAGAGCTCCAACCCCCCTGCCACAGGCAGGGCCACCAACCTCCAGGCCTGGAGCTACACAAGGTTGCCCGGGGCCCCTTCCACCCTGGCCTTGAACACCTCCAGGGATGGAGCCCCCACCCCCTCTCTGGGCAGCCCCTTCCAGCCCCTCACCACTCTCTCTGTAAAAAACTTCTCCCTAATATCTAATCTAACCCTTCCTTCCCTTAGTTTTAATCCACCCCCCTTGTCCTGCCATTGTCTATCCTTTTAAAGAGTTGATTCCCCTCCTGTTTCTCTGCTCCCTTCAGGGACTGGAAGGTGTCAGGCTGGATGGGGCCCTTTGAGCTCTCCAGCATGTTTCCATCCTGCAGAAATTCACTCTACCCTCCTCACCCCTTGATGAATTTCCTTGGGAGCAGCTGGTTTGACCTAAATTGCTTCTCCTCTAATGTCTCCCTGGTCTGGGCTGTGTTGCCATATGAATTACACCAACCAGTTCTGCACAGTGCTTCAGTGAGCACCCCGTTAGCTTCTCCATGGCCTCTCAGAGCATTCACTGTATGACTTCAGTTAACCTGGGATTTCTCTCACCACCTTTACCCTACTTCGTGCTGCCTTTTCTGACTGACCCCCCCACATGTCTATTCGTGAAGCCCAGATACTCTCTAACCTACTTTCCATTTTCTACAAACACAGTAAGGAAACAAATTATCAATGGAAAGCTTCTATTTTGTCAAGCTGCATTTATTGAACATTTTATTCTTCCTCTAAATTGAGATAATTCATGTTCATAGTCCTGGTATCAAATGAAGAATGCCTAACCCTCTGTTCAGTTTCTTTACCCAAGGATCTGTCTCCCATGAGATCTCATCTCCTGGTCTCATCACTGAAAGTTACCATTAAGCCACTGTTTTTCCTTCTCCCCTTTATAAGAACCACACTCACACTCATCCCAGCTTGTCCTCCAGCTTCACCTTCACCAGGTTCTTCCTTGTATGGGCAAGAATCCAGCTTTCTCTTGGGTTGCTTCTGCCCCTGTGTCCTAAAGCATTCCCACTCATGTATTTCAGGAACTTGTTCTTGCTCAATTGCACAGAATCACAGAATTGTAGGGGTTGCAAGGGACCTCCAGAGCTCATCAGGTCCAACACCCTGCCAAAGCAGCTCCCCAGCTCATATTGCACAGATAGGCATCCAGATGAGTCTTGAATATCTCCAGAGAAGGAGACTCCACCACCTCCCTGGGCAGCCTGTCCACTGCTCTGTCACCTTCACTGTGTAAAAGTCCTTCCCCAGGTTGCTGTGGAACTTCCTATGCTCCAACTTGCAGCCATTGCCCCTTGTCCTGTCCCCACAGACACTGAGAAGGGGCTGGCCATTCCCCCTGCATCCCACCCTTCAGATATTGATAACCATTAATAAGGTCCCCCCTGAGTCTTCTTCTCTCCAGGCTGAACAGCCCCAGCTCACTCAGCCTTTCCTCACAGGGGAGATGCTCCAGGCCCTTCAGCATCTCCATAGCTCCTCTGGACTCTCTCCAGGAGATCCCTGGCTGTTTGATCCCAGGGAGCCCAGCACTGGACACAACACTCCAGGTGGGGCCTGACATTCCATGTGGGGCCTGATAATTTTCTGCTCCTTTTTCTTTTCCTAAAGGTTTAGCTAGATAAAACCTTATTTCTATCCTCCTTACTCATTCTTTCCTCTCCATTAGGGGTAAAGAAGAGTAGGAGGGGAAATCAGAGCACTGAGGGTAAGAAGGGTCTCCGTGGCCCTTAGGGTAGTGACATTAATTGAGCGTTCCTGCACACCAGATTAAGGACTGAAGGTCGCTGCCACTCTACATAAGCAATGTACAAGCCAGGCTGCTGCAGTGCCACGTTATTGCTCTGGTTCAGAGAAAGGTGAGTGCACATTCATTTTTCAAGCTAACCCAAATATTTCAAGTGAAATGCTGCTCCCATTTGCTATGCAGTGCTTGCCTTCTGTGGTTGAAGTAAACACTTCCAAAGAAAAGTATCACTAGCAACAAGAAAACCAGGAACCAGCAGATCAGATGAGACAAATACAACTGGATCAGACATAAGGGACTGGTGTTAAGGGGTGTGATGGAAGGCTGAGCAGGATAGGATTGCGCCATCCCACTGGCACACCAGCTCTCTGCATGCTGCCCAGAAGGCTCCTGTGCCATGTACAACCAGTTGTAGCAAACCAGATCAAGCTGGGGAAGTTGCCAGAGCAGTCCTGGAGGCTTGTTTGGCATGTAAACAGCCATGCTCAGGTGCCTCCATCCACAAACTCCATCCCTGTGTTGCACAGGCTTTGCTTTTGCCTTCCAGAATAGCTCAGCTCTTACAGGACAGACCAGTAACGATGAGGATGCTCTTGGGAAGCATGCACTTCTATGTCAAGCAGCAATGCTTTTGTTCACAAATTGTCTTTAGATTTTTGCTGTGCTTGCCTGTTATCTTCCTTCTCTTGCATGCTACAGCAAACTGCTCTCCAATACATCAATGCAATCTAGAATCTAATCTTTTAATTAAACTACCTAGGCAAAAGCTTAATGGGGTTTATTTCATCCCAGGCAGCAGATTTATTCCCATTTTCAACCCTTGCATTAGGATTAGTTAAAAATTTATCTAGGCCCAGCTCTAGTTTAGAGCTTAACACAAGCTCAAAGTCAGTCAGAGCTGAAATATATCCTTCATGTTCTCTTATCTGAAGGAAAGTCAAGATTGCTTAGGCATGGATAAGGAAGACATTGAAATGCTTACATGGAAGAAAATAACATTTATCAGCACTGAGCATGATTTATGACAAATAAAACTGGAACTTGAACTTTTTTCAGGCTATCAAGACAGCCTTTTCAATACTTGGGCACAAATATTATCTATCAGATTTCTCTATTTTCAGAAGAAGCATAAAGACTTCAGTCCATTGGATCATTTCATTTACATTCCTTGGGAAATTCTGACCTTTAGAATAATTTAATGTTGAGTAAAAAAAAAACCCAGAAAATCAGATTTAGAAGTTTCACAGAATGAACTTCCATAAACAGGCAAATATTGGTATATTCCATGATAAAGTGAAGCCTTTTCATTTTAGTGCAAGAACATATTACTCAAACTGATAACTTGAGTCCCCCAGACTGAAAACTTATGATCAAAACATGCCATGTCAGTCATATCTCTATTTCCAGGCTCTGAAAAACACTGGGACACAGCTTGCTGTGTCATAAAACGCATTCAGTTTGTGTTTGCAAAGTCTTATAAAGCCAATAAAATTTTTCATGTTATAGGATGGAGTCATAAAGCTATTTCAATTTGCTTCCTAAGCAGAAGGATAAATCTAAAGAGGGAAATACCCATACTGAAGGATATTTTTGTATTGATGTGAAGCGTTTCCAGGCAAATTAGCATTGTTTTATGGGCTTTCACATAGACAAGGAGAGGTCAAAGCAACCATGCAATCAGTCTTCCTTAAGCAGCAGAGAAGGAGGGGAGGTTGTCCTACAGAAGCACTTTGAATATTTATTTGCATGCAGCAGCATTTAGATAACCTCCAGCTATAACTGGAGTGGCCAGCAGGCAAAAACAAGGCAGTAAAAATGTTGCTCAAAAGCTAAAGCATTGCTTCCACCCTTGAAAGGGTGAGAGAAACTCTTGGTAAGGCCCTGGGGGAGACTGCAGGTAGGTTACACCCAAACTTTATACATCTTATACCCAAACTTTATACATCTTTCTGCTCCTTTTTCTTTTCCTAAAAGTTTATATAGATAAAACCTCATTTCTATCCTCCTTTGCAGCTTAGTTGTGAAGAAAGTAACCCTGAATTTTGCTAGAAGAGACTTTTCACTGAATTTTGTTTTCAAATAACACTCCAAAATCTGGCATAATCAGAGGTCTGTAGGGGTAACAAGTTATTCTACTTGCAACCACAAGCAAGCAATAGGGTTAGGCTGCATGTGCCACCAAGATTCAAAAGCCAAATCTTGGGAGAAAATTTCCCAATAAATACCTAGGAGTGAGATAATGACTGGTTATAGCTTTTTGTCAGAGAAACTTTTGTTATAAATATTAAATGAAGCCTAGAGAAGCAGTCAAATTGATGTAGTAGAGTGTAAGAAATATGATAAGCTGTTTATAACTCTTACAACAAGTAAAAACTCGTGTTACTGCAAATATCATAGAATTATAGAATCCCAGACTGGTCTGGGTTGGAAGGGACCCCAAGGATCACAGAGCTCCAACCCCCCTGCCACAGGCAGGGCCACCAACCTCCAGGCCTGGAGCTACACCAGGTTGCCAATGGCAACTTGTATTTCCTGAGAAAAAAACTTTTAATAAAATATATCCATCTGGATTCAACAAGGACAAAAGTAATAAGCCCAAGAGCTCAAGCATCCACTTAGATTGAGCTACAGTGCTCCAGCAAACTGGCAACAGTCCCATTTTTGGGTGAGGATGGAGTTGATCTCAAGCTCAGACATAACAGCATGGACATTCCCAAAGGAACAAACACACCAGGTCTCCAAGAAGGGCACTCAGCATTTGCAGCTCTATATTTGGGGAAGAGATGCACATGGTTTGGGGTAGCTACAACATCAATAAGCTGAAATGAAAAAGCTTTCATTACCTGCCCCCCATTTATACACAACAGACTCCAATCACAGAAGCAATGAGGGGGGGTTGGACCCGATGATCTCTCGAGGTCCCTTCCAGCCCCTACGATTCTGTGATACTGTGAAATGCCAACTCTTGTGCAAGAAGACAAATTAATCACTGGAACAAGCTAATGCAGCATGGCTTGCAGTTAAAGTGAAACCCATGGGCTTGCTTCCTCTGGTTCAGCTGATAAGCAGCAGTAATTTAATCATTTGCCACTGCGTGTCTGTATGCAGAGCCTGATTAAAAGCTCAAAACTTGTGGTTGAAACATAAACACCTTCTGATAGAACCATCTGCACAATCTACATTCATGTAGTGACAAGAGGTCAGTGAGCAAAGAATGAGGCTTCCATTTACCCAGCACTTGTCATCCCATCAAGGCACAAGGTATGTTATGAGGACAATACGTGCTGCAGCAGTGCACAGCCAGAAGGTGCTTGGCTCTGCACGTGCAGAGGTCTTGACACATCATAGAATCATAGAATGGTCTGGGTTGGAAGGGACCCCAAGGATCACAGAGCTCCAACTTCCCTGCCACAGGCAGGGCCACCAACCTCCAGGCCTGGAGCTACACAAGGTTGCCCAGGGCCCCATCCAACCTGGCCTTGAACACTTCCAGGGACGGGGCATCCACTACTTCTCTGGGCAGCCTGTTCCAGCCCCTCACCACTCTTTCTGTAAAAAACTTCCCCCTAATATCTAATCTAAATCTAGCCTGGAGCTACACAAGGTTGCCCAGGGCCCCATCCAACCTGGCCTGCAACACCCCCAGGGATGGGGCACCCGCCCCCTCTCTGGGCAGCCTGTTCCATCCCCCCTGTCTGTGAGAAACTGCCCCCTAATATCTAATTTAAACCTTCCTTCCCTTAGGTTCACTCCATCCCCCTTGTCCTGCCAGTCTCTGCCCTTTAACAAGCTGATTCCCCTCCTGTTCCTCTGCTCCCTTCAGGGACTGGAAGGCTGCAGCCTTCTCTTCTCCAGGTTGACCCAGCCCAGCTCCCTCAGCCTCTCTCCATAGGGGAGCTGCTCCAGCCCTCTGAGCATCTTCGTGGCTCCTCTGACCCCTCTCCAGCAGCCCCACATCTTTCTTGTATTGGGGCCCAGCTCTGGACACAGGACTCCAGCTGGGGCCTCCCAAGGGCGAACTGACTGCATAGACCGATCACTCACTGCAGAGACCCATCCAGTCTTTGCTTCCTGCAGTCTCTTGGGAAAAAATGACTGATCCTTCTCAGCAAATAATTCTTTGGTTTGGAGGCCAAGATCCTTCCTCCCACACTAGCATGGAGCAATGGAGTTTACTACTCTAGGAAACAAACAGCACAGCCCTCTGCCACCATGCTACAGTGAGTGCTCTGCCAGGAACAGTCCCTTGAGCAGACGTGTGCCTAGCAGCGAGCATTCCTACTACCCGCTTCTCAGTTAGCCCATGGAGGGAACGCCTGCTACTGCCATCCCCACTGCTCTGGTGCTGGAGGAGGGACACTGAAGGTGAAAGTGTGAAGGCAGACCTCCCCCCATTTAGCATGCAAAGGAGCAGAGAGAAGGACTGTTGCCCAACAGCTCAGAAAAATGCTGTTCCTTATCTCGTTGCATCCCCTGGGCACAATGAGTAGTTATCTTCTGTCCCTCTTCCTCTTTCCTGGCATTCACAGAATCACAGAACCTCAGGAGTTGGAAGGGACCTTGAAAGCTCATCTAGCCCACCCCCCTGCCAGAGCAGGATCACCCAGACTAAATCACACAGGAACACATCCAGGTGGGTTTGAATGTCTCCAGAGAAGGAGATTCCCCAACCTCTCTGGGCAGCCTGTCCTCATGGTGAAAGACTTTCTCCTTATATTCCCATGGAAATTGCTCTGCTCCATCTTGCACCCACTGCCCCTTGTCCTACCACTGGCCATCTACAAATCTCATCTACACATCTATGAAGAGAGTAAAACTGATGCTGGAGTCAGAAGTTCAGTGGAAAGTGCAGAGACAGGATTTTTTTGGAGGCTGGTGCTGCTCTTTCCATTTGCCTTCAGGAAGCTACAGTTAAATGAGATTAATTCCACCCAAAGTAGCTGATATTTTGCCCAATGAAAGTAAGATCGTTCTAACAAAAGAAAAGAGGAATTGCATTAAAAGATATATGACTGCAATGGGGTGAGAGAGAAAGGAAGAGGAAAATGAGAGATCAAATAGAAATAACCCTGAAACTCTTGGCTCTAAATTATTCAAGCTTCTCTCCGCTAAAACCTGAGCAGAGACAAAGCAAGCTTTGCAGTAAAGCCACTGAAATGAATAATTGCTCAGGGAGTTAAATCTCTCAAGAAAAACAGCCTCCTTTTCCTCACTGCAATTGCAGGAAGGAGGGTTTGCCATATGCACCAGCACTGTGCCAAAGGGCTGCTTCCCTGCCCAGGCCGCGGTGGCTTGCGATTGTCAGGGAAGGCAGCAGGCCTGCCAGCGGCCTAGCTCTCTTCACCAAAGACATAGGCCCTGACAATATCCTCATGTTCCCATGAGACAGGAAAAGTTCCTCATGCTGAGAGGATTTTAATAATCACATTCTCAAAACACAGTGGCCTTGAAGGCAGGGGTACAGACTGCCCTGAACCAAGAAGCAGTTACGGGAAGGTATTTGGAAGTAACGGAACATGTTAAGAAACAGCCATAATAAGGTGGTCAAAACAGCCGGTGTGTGGATGCTTTTAGGCATTAAAGGTAAACTAACTATATTGAGCTATAAGATATGTTTATCAGGTCACAGGAGGGGATCCTCCCCCTCTGCTCTGCCCTGGTCAGGCCCCACCTGGAGTGTTGTGTCCAGTGCTGGGCTCCCTGGGATCAAACAGGCAGGGATGTCCTGGAGAGAGTCCAGCGGAGCTACGGAGATGCTGAAGGGCCTGGAGCATCTCCCCTGTGAGGAAAGGCTGAGTGAGCTGGGGCTGTTCAGCCTGGAGAGAAGACGACTCAGGGGGGACCTTATTAATGTCTATCAATATCTGAAGGATGGGATGCAGGGGGAATGGCCAGCCCCTTTTCAGTGTCTGTGGGGACAGGACAAGGGGCAATGGCTGCAAGTTGGAGCACAGGAAGTTCCACAACATCCTGGGGAAGAACTTTAACACAGTGAGGGTGACAGAGCAGTGGAATAGGCTGCCCAGGGAGGTGGTGGAGTCTCCTTCTCTGGAGATACTCAAGACTCATCTGGACACCTATCTGTGTAATATGAGATAGGGAGCCTGCTTTGGCAGGGGGTTGGACCCGATGATCTCTCGAGGTCCCTTCCAACCCCAACGATTCTGTGATTCTGTGATCAGAACTCGTTATAATCACTAAACAATCAGTGGGGTATAAACAGTGTGTGTAACCAATTAGCAGTTTTTTAGCTTGCCACGTTTGCAGTAACAAATATCTACAATCTGTGGGATTTCACCCAATAAATGGCTTCACCTAAAATTCATATCGAATTGTGTGTTGCCCATCGCTGATCTCCACACAACATGAGGGTATGGGTGGCTGTTAGAGAGCCCTGATTTCATCAAAGCCCCCAACCATCACGCAAGGCCCATTCAGGGACAAACTCCCAAGCATCTTCCAGCCCTGCTAATTACTTGCAAAGGCTCACCCATTGCACTTTGACCTGGGTTAGCTCAGCAGTGACTGACCTACACACCACTTGTGTGCTCCAGGCTGTGCAATTTCTGCCCTTGAAAGACTTAAACAGGTCTCTAGAGCTGAAAACATGTGCAACTTGCATTAAAACACTAAAGCCCATGTCTGCAGTTACTAGCTGGTCTCCCTGTGGGTTGGCTCCGAACACAGACACGTTGGTGGGAGCTGTAAGCCCTGCCAAAAGCTGGTTACACAGAGTACTCCAAGTGACACCATCCTATTCTTAGGCACCATGAGCCTCCTGGCAGGTTTTTCTCATAGTGGGTTGCAGACACTTGCAGAAGCTGGGAAATCCCAGGAGTTTTACTTTGTTGGCATCTTACATTTTTACCACTGAACCCCTCAGAGAAATCTCAGATCCTTCTGCTCCAGTACAAACCTACTCACTACCAAGCCATCACCAGAGCAGGTTCCTTCCCCTGCGCCCAGAGAGCAGGTGCTCTGCTGCTTACCCACCCTGACACCCCCAGCCAGTGCCACGAGCTCTGTTCAGGCAGCTCTGCCAGTGATTCCATGCTGCCAGGGAGCATGAGAAAGCAGCCAGACAGCAGAAAGCATTGAGCATGCCTCTCCTGCAACCCTCAGGCTGCCTTGGGGCTACTGTCTGTCTGGGTCACTGGTGCAAAAGAAACAGCACGGGCTGAAAATGTAGAGAATCAGACATTATAACAGCACCAGAGTCAGAGAGACCATGTCAGCATGAGGATAGGGAGTAGGGAAACCTCAGGTCTACAGATCCTCCTTACAGATCCCCCCATTCCTGCCTTGCCTCCACCCTGCCCTCTTGAGTGTTCTGCTCTAGCTAAAGGCTTTTCTCTGTGCAGCCTCTCTCTCTGCTCAGGAGACCTTTCCATTGGAGAGGGCACATCAGAGTGGAGCTGTGTGAGCAACAGCAATTTCAGTTCATTAGCCATATCAGAAATGGATAGACAGAGAGGGGAGAGAAAAAATAAATAAATGCTTTTTTCTGCTCAACCTGAGGCTATTTTGGGGTTTGTAAACTGATAATATAAAAAAATCTTCTTCAGGTTCAAGAAAAACTGGATTCTCGTTAAAATTATTTGCTAATTAAACTGCAATAACTTTTTAGGAGTGAACTGAAATAATGAGAACCCCCAGCTCATGAATATCCACATGAAACACTCTCATGTTTCAGCATTGCTCCATCTCACTCTCACCCCACATTGCAGAGTTAACCTCTTGGTCACTGTCTCCTTCCCACTGAGAGGGATTGCAAGGACCTCTAATGATTTTCTGATGCCTGTATGGTTTATCTCCTGAAACATCTCTAGCTAGTTTTGGGACAGGACCTGGGCCAGAGGGAGTTTGGTGGGTTTCAGTGCAGTGTGCCAGGCCTTAGGAAGGTCTGTCTTCTCCTCTACTCCACCTCCAGCCCTGCTTCCTTCAGACTCCACTGGATAGAGGCAGTCCATGTCTCTGCTCTCCCACCCTGACTCTATAAAGCAGAAGGTTTTTTCTTAGTTTCAAACCTTTCAAGCAAAGCAGCTGGGAAAGTCTCTCTCCCCACCAATAAAATACAATTTCCTCCATTTCCCTCATCCCCTTTCCTTGCACCAATTAAAAATTCAAATAACATGCAGCTACAAACCCACAGCTAAATCCCTGGGAACACATTAAAATAATTACCTTAAGCAGTATTTCTCTTTCTCTACATCATTCATTCATATTAAAGGACATCATGGGAGCATTTAAGCCAAGCAGTATGAGCACACAGGTAGCAGTCTTGCCCAGCCAGATGAAGTTTCTTTCCACAAAGGTAAATTCTGCACTGCAGAGTCCAGCAGTCTAGGGAACTATAGTTCCTGGAAAGAGCCTGAAAACCATGACTGGAATGTATATATGGATATTTTTTTCCCTTCATCTGGATAAGTAGTAGCAAAGAGCTCTCAGACATGCTGCAATTTGCCCTGCCACTGCTATTTCTATGTATCAGCAATTTGTAGGGGGGAAAAAAAAAGGGAAGAGAGGAAAAAACACAGTCTGTTATCTCATCTCAGTAGCATCCAGATACTGCCCACTTAATAGCTGTTATTTATCCAAGCATTTAATCATGCTGTAAATACAGCGAGTCCTTCGAGCCATAGAACACTTCAGTTAATGAGATTAAGGAAGGATTTACAATTCCACTCTGCCTTTTCATCCTCTCCCCTGGACTGAGCCCCAGGTTTTTAGAGTAAATGTTAGCCTCTGGTTTGGGGGAAACTCTGAAACCAGCACCCTAGCCCCCAAAATCACTATGACTGATAACAGGCATAAAGATCATAGAATCATAGAATCATAGAAGGATCTGGGTTGGAAGGGACCCCAAGGATCATAGAGCTCCAACCCCCCTGCCACAGGCAGGGCCACCAACCTCCAGGCCTGGAGCTACACAAGGTTGCCCAGGGCCCCATCCAACCTGGCCTGCAACACCCCCAGGGATGGGGCACCCACCCCCTCTCTGGGCAGCCTGTTCCAGCCCCTCACCACTCTCTCTGTAAAAAACTTCCCCCTAATATCTAATCTAACCCTTCCCTCCTTTAGCTTTAATCCATCCCCCTTGTCCTGCCATTATCTGCCCTTTTAAAAAGTTGAATCCCCTCCTGCTTATAAGCTCCCTTCAGGTACTGTAAGGCTGCAGTGAGGTCCCCCCACAGCCTTCTCTTCTCCAGGCTGACCCAGCCCAGCTCCCTCAGCCTCTCTTTGTAGGGCAGGTGCTCCAGCCCTCTAATCATCCTTGTGGCTCCTCTGACCCCTCTCCAACAGCCCCACATCTTTCTTGTATTGGGGGCCCCAGATCTGGACACAGGACTCCAGCTGGGGCCTCACGAGGGCAGAGTAGAGAGGGACAATCACCTCCCTGTCCCCATCATAAAGATGTTTAGTACATGCCATTTTGCACTGCAGCTGTCTAGTCCCTCTTAGCAAGAGGCTGGGATGATGACAGGAAGAGGTGTTTAGGGAGGACAGTGCCTCAGAAGTAACAGGACAACACCTACAGCATCCCAAAAGGCAGGGAGGATGCTCAGATACTGCTGAAAGCAGTCAGTGGTACTGCCTTGCCAGTGTGATGGGGAAACTGCCACAGACCCATGGAGAACCACAAGGATGATACAGAAAATGGCCCAATTCTGCTCCTGGTTGTTAGAAATACCTCTAAAATTGTGCTTAAAACCCTCAGAGCTTTGCCCCACTCGTCCAACACCACTGAGTGAACAAGTTTTGGCCACAGGACTGCAAGGCTGGCACTTTATCCAGCCCTTTTGCTTCCTAATGGATGGGTCTGTGCCTGCAACAACACCCTAACCTAGTCAATCTGCATTTACACTGGTCTCAGAAGGATGAACCCTGCACAGATCCTGATCATATCTGCTGACACAATGCTCCATTTTTACCCCTGTCAGCACCATAAAAACAACACAGCTCTAGAGCCACAGTACCCTCTGCCTGCCTCAGGCACCCTCAGCACAAACGTGTCAGCAAGTTTCTAATCTTGGAGCATTTATTGCTAGGGATGGGGCAGGAGAAGCAGCACAGCTTGATTCGTTAGCTAATGTTTGTTCAGTGCCCTGAAGGCTCTGAAGTGCTGTATAAGGACTAAGAGTTACTATTATTATTTTTTCTGATCTCAGGATGAGTTTTCCTTGCTGGTGGTTAGAAATATTTTGCCATGTAAATTGAACTAATCTGACTGGGAGTAGCAGAGATGCTCAGAGGAGGGATGTGCTCACAAACATCCTGTGATGTGCTTATATACTCCCAGGACTGCCAGCAGTTACAAAGCCTGCCTGGAAGCAGTTTCTCCCTCACCAAATCCCTGCTAAGCCAGGGACCCCTTTTCTCTCTGCACATTCCTGGCAGCCTTTCCCCCCACTGTGGTCCCATGCTGGAGTCTAAATATAGGTGCCAACTCCTGAAACAAATGCCTGGAGTGGAACTGTGTATCAAAGCACTCTCAGGGGACAAGGCAGCATAGTTGCAGCTTTGCCTCTTCAGCCCATCAATCATTTTGATACCTGGACTGACATGTTGCTGCTTCTCATCCTTTGTATCACACAACCTGGTAGAGAAAAATTGCAAAGGTCCTTCCCAGAGGACAGATTGCTGGTCAGATCCATAGTGCTGATAGCAGGACACCAATAGCACAGTGACAGCACAGGTCTAAACCTGACCTAGTGTAACTGAAGCTCATTGAGCAGGCACTGATACCCAAGGCCATGGCAGTGTGGCATCGAGCTGCTGTGGTGAGGGAGTTTCCCAGGACAGACTGTGGCATCCTATCAAGCAGCATAATAGCAAGATGAAGATGAAGAACAGGCTAGAGAGGAGAGAAGGATCTTTGCCTGCCCCCCCCCCAGCTTGCCAGCCCTGAAGGCTCACAACTCCTTTGTCCAAAAGATTAAATGGAATGGAAAACCCCAGTGGCATCATCAGAATTGAAGTAGCTGTGACTCAGACACGGCTCAGAGCCCATGTGCTGCCTTCTGGTAGGAAGGGCCAGTGGCAATCTTGGGCACAGTGTCACCGTTCCATGGCTGTCTCCTTCAATCAGTGTCCTGCCCACAGAGTTCAGAGGCAGGTCTGCACACCCCTGATGCTCCATAGGGATTTGGGCTTCCTTTTGGTTTCCTCTTCTTCACACAGAGCGCTTCTGAAGCCCAGAACAGGACTCTCAATCTCAGAGGCAGCCACCACCTTTTGCTGGTTAATGCTAAATCCAGGGACTTACATTTTTTTCTCTTAGTTTTCTTGATGCTCCAGACTGCTGAATTATGATTCAGAAGTTGAATTGATAAGAAATTAAAATGAGAAGAGTCCAAAACACACTTGTGGGCTAAAATGCTTCAAGTTAATTTGATCAGCCTTTGGGGTATAAGAGTCCCAGCAGACCAGCACATTGACTGCAGCTCATTTATATCCCTGTACTTCAGATGAAAATGAACAGAAAATAGTAGTTAGGTCCAGTCAGAAGTGCTTTTGAGATCTCTTTGCTGGAGCCAACAAAACTATAAGGTTTGAAATAGTTCTCATACTTCCATAATAGCCTGCTGAGCCCTTGATTGACTGTAAGTGGGCCCTGGGCTGCTGACACCAGGTTGGTTATAAGCTTACTGCTGGTCTACGAAGGTGTTTATACAAAGATGGGAGGTTGCAGTCCTCACATAGCTATTGCTCATTTACTTTGACCTGCCACAAACTGATTTCTGGAAGCTAAAGCTGAAAAAGTTTTTGTGAATCTTGGCAGGAGATTTTCCACTGGAAAAGATCCTATCGATCTATTCCAGCCTTATCTGGCTCCATAGGGTCAACTAATAGGCAGAGCTTGTGCATTTTTTCATAGCTCCTTTTCTTGCTGTTTCATTCTGTGACAGGCCTGTGCTGGATTACACTCTTCCTAAATTTATTTGTCCAGAAGAACCTGGCTTTAACACCCAGCATTACTATTTCTGCTTTGCTTTAGTGGCTGATTGCCAAGGGGTGTTTTCTAGAGAGACATCAGCAGCCTCGAAAAAGGACTCCACAAATGATTCAGCATTTGATCCTCTGCAGGAAGCATATGGCTGGGAAGGCACAGCCCTGGCACTGCACATCATTGCATACTCTCTCACAATTGCACTGTGCTGTCTCGGAGGTTTTCAAGCTCAGGCTGGAGCCAGCCCTAAGCAACATGGTCTGAATTCAGTGCTGAGACTGCTTTAGGCAGGAGGATGGACTGGATGATTTCCCTGCCCCCTTTCATAGAATCATAGACTGGCGTGGGTTCGAAGGGACCCCAGGGATCACAGAGCTCCAACCCCCCTGCCACAGGCAGGGACACCAACCTCCAGGCCTGGAGCTACACAAGGTTGCCCAGGGCCCCATCCAACCTGGCCTTGAACACCCCCAGGGATGGAGCACCCACCCCCTCTCTGGGCAGCCTGTTCCAGCCCCTCACCACTCTCTCTGCAAAGAACTTGCCCCCAATCTCTCCTCTAACCCTTCCCTCCTCCAGCTTCACTCCATCCCCCTTGTCCTGCCAGTCTCTGCCCTTTAACAAGCTGATTCCCCTCCTGTTTCCTCTGTTCCCTTCAGGGTCTGGCAGGCTGCAGTGAGGTCCCCCCACAGCCTTCTCTTCCCTGGGCTGACCCAGCCCAGCTCCCTCAGCCTCTCTCCGTAGGGGAGCTGCTCCAGCCCTCTGAGCATCTCCCTGGCTCCTCTGACCCCTCTCCAACAGCCCCACATCTCTCTTGTGTTGGGTCCCCAGCTCTGGATACAGGACTCCACCTGGGGCCTCCGCAGGGCAGAGCAGAGAGGGACAATCCCCTCCCTGTCCCTGCTGTCCTTTCCTTCCCACTCCCCAGTTCTCACACTCCCAGGAGATGCTAATAAGCCAGCACAGGGTTTTTATCTGGATTTGCTTTCTAGTGATTTATGAGGAGCTCTCCTGTCCAACTTTGCAGTAGCCATTAATGCTGCTCACATCCAAGAAAAGAGTTTGTCACTTTGACAAGGAACATCTGAGCTGGCTGTCTTTGTGACAGCTGAAGTTTTAGTTCCACAAATAATCTTCTTCTTTTCCTCCTCACACTAGCAGTCCATTAGCACAATGAAGGCAATCTCAGTGCAGAGATGTAACGTGGCTCATCCTGCTTACTGTGAGTCAGTGGCAGCACTGGTCATTATTCTCATAGAAAATGGTAAAGAAAAGAAAATAAAAGAAGAAAAAAAAATAGCATAAGACATTTTGCCTTGACTTGCCATGAAAAGTAGTAGTTGGGAGTTTTCTTGGCAGAATTTCCAGTGTTAAAAGACATAAATGAAATGTTTGGTTTGCAGGAGTTGGGAGTTTTCAATAGGAAAAAGAAAAGTTGGGTTTAGGGTTGGTTTGTTGGGGTTTTTTTTTTTTATGGAAAGCAGCCACTTCCTCTCAAAGGCATCAGCTCAGCCACAAATCCAGCACTCTGTCAGAAAGCCATTTCAGTGAAGTAGTTACAACTAGTCCTTCCTACTTACCTCTTGCAGTAATTGATTGCACACCTCTGCAAAGCTGCTTCTTTTCTTCCTCTACACGCATTTGTATTTTCCCTGTCAGTGCCCACAACTCAAGATGCTATTTACATTTCTCTCCATATCACTGCTCTGTTTCTGGAGTCTGGTTTTGCTTGCCTTTCCTGCCTGATGCAGATCATCTATCATTTTTTTATGTTCTCAGGTTTGGGGCTGTTTATTTCCCTGCTCTTTGTAACAGTAGCTACTAACAGCAAGATCCACCTTCCAGTCTGTACCAGTTCCAGTACACATCAGTACCACTAATGATTTTTGAGGGAGTTGCTATCTGAATCTCATTACCAACTCACCAGTTAGGGCCAGCAGACCCCAGGGAGTACCTTCCCTACCTGGAGAGGGGAAATACGTTTGCTGATGGATTTCAGTGCCCAGACACCTGGTTAAAGATCAATGCCTGATCTTTAAAAAGCTAGTCTCAGTGGTAAGTCTGCCTACAGCCTAGCTACACATAGGGCTAGGATTTCCAGGTCACTTGATGTGATGTGGCAAACAGTGAATTGCAATTTATTATCTTCTTTTTTCTTCTTTTTCTCCTGAAGCATCAGAGATTGTAGAGAGTACTCTATTCTCCTTCTCACAACAGTTTCAGACTGATTTCCAACCCTCCCATCCCTAAATTGGCCCTATCTTCCTATTTATTCTGCTCTTTGTATCCTGCTGTATCCCTTATATCTTCACTTAGTCTCCCCAACTGATTCCAGGTGAGACCACTCTCACCTGATTTAGCACTTTTCAGTGAGAAAGCCCCCCCCCCCCCCATGTCAGTGTAAGTTTTCAGTGCCCCAAAAGCCCTCCAACAATCTCATCCTTCCTTCACAACAAGACAACACCCCTTTCTAATGTGCCCAGCAACAGGCACATTAAGAATCAGTCGATCTGTCCATCCACCCTCCACATGCCAGAGCACATTGGTGCAGACACAGCTCAGAGCAGGGTTTTCTCCATGCACCATTATTAAAACAGACAGGATTAAAACCAACTCAACAGTGTTCATAGAATGACAGACTCATAGGGGTTGGAAGGGACCTCCAGAGCTCATCAGGTCCAACCCCCTGCCAAAGGCATAGATACAGCCTGGGAGAGGAGCTCCTGGGGAGCAGCCCTGCTGAGAAGGAC
>VZTU01030585.1:401-19541 GCA_013400835.1 Zapornia atra
AGATGCTGTATATTTCTGATGCTCATTTGATACCCTGTTACACTCTCTAATGGCTACTAAATTAATCCAAAGATTCATTCTAGTCAAGGGAATCAGTCTGGATTACTCAGTACTTTCAAATTTATTAATTGCAAATTTCTAGGAAGAATAATTGCAAAAAAACTTCTGTAACTTGGGTTGATACATCCAAATCAGTAATTTTCTGCAGTATTTAGGTGTTAAAGATGTTTCATCTATATGAAACCTCTATTTTAAACATACTTTTCACTCCATTAAAGCAATCACTTTCTATTTGCAACAGAGTTTAGCAGCACAAGCCAAATTTTAAATTTACTAGCAAAAGTGCTGAGGAGAAATGAATAGGCATTGACTGAATATTACATATCCAGTATTGCAATTTTACACGTGTATTTTATACTAATTCCATCAAAGGAAGAAATAAAATCAAATGCCTTCTGCTGACAGTTGTGACTGCAGATATGTTGACTCATCTTTTTAAAAAATTGTGAAACACGTACAATAAAAGCCATGCTCCTAGAAAGTGAATTTGCTAAGGCAATTCTATGAAGTAAGGTATGTGTTGTGTGATGACTGAGTCACTAATATATAAAGCACTTGGTTTATAGAAATATTCTACACATGCAACACGTACATACAATTTGCTATGAAGTACATACGGTATTTTCAAATACGCACATTTTTCAAGCAAGTTTTTTTTTTCATAGCAGATCCTTTTGAACTAGTTCATAAGTCATATGTATGGATGAAAAGACTAAAACTGAATATACTTTCTAATTTTTATAATTTGTACAGATGACTTTGCAGATCAAGATTCCTTTTTGCCCAACACATTCGAAGTTTGTTAGGTAACTATTTCTTAAAATATCCTCTTACATATCCCTACGGTCTAACTTTTTCAAAGATCTGCTTTTCTTTTAAAGGCAGCAAACAGTCAATAATAGATGCTATGAGTCCTCAACCCGATCTGCCACATTATTAAGCTTTTTTCTGTACATACACCTGACCACCAGACAGCAAAGTGCCCCTGTACATAATAATTTAGCTGTCAAGTAAGGGCTCCATTTTCCAGTTGCATTGCATTTAAACAGAAATCAGGGGTTGCAAATCAATATTTTTCATAGCACTAATCATTATTTCAAGCAAATAAATCTTCATATTAACATTAAGCAAGGAAACTCCTCCAGATATAAATTTTCATGCAAAACATAATTTAAGATTGCTGAATGATTTCCATCATCAATACAGAACAAGAAATAGTTGAGCTGATTAATACATACGTATCAGATATTACTTCTACTGAATACTATGTTTTTATTTTCTGCTGCAGTTGAATATGGCTTCAATAGGTTGAAAAGGGAGCAAAGCCAAAAAAAAAACCAACCCCAAACCTGCTCTATTTACAGAAGGCTGTTTTAAAGTACAATTATAATTACAAGAAAACAAAACAAAACAAAAAATAATCCATTAAACAGTTCCAATGTTCCAAATAGATTTGACACAGTGGCGCTTTAAATCAAATCTCCTAACAAGATTTTTTTCTTTTGTAAAATAAGTCATGTCTTCAGAGTCGGTTTATACAAAGTGACAACTCGAACAATTTTGAAATGTTGCTAGTTAGAGGGGAAAAAAAACCCAACCCAAACCCATTGTCACTATGGTAATTATTTCACAATGCCTGATGTTAAATGGGCAGTCCTGTGGCCTAAGAAGCAGCTGAATCCTGCATTGTCCTTGCATGATAAAAAGATTTGAAAGTCTGAAAAGCAGAGGAACGGAATCTCACAGCTTCTTAGACTTCGCTCTGAAAGGGCCATTGTAACATCATCATAAATCCTGGGCTCCCCAGGCACTTGACAACTAAAGCAGTGGACAATAGAATTCTTGTGTTGAACAAAACACTCCTTGTCTGCCAAAGGGCTTATCTGCTTCATTTACAAATGTCTTTCATTGTACCAAAATAATTCCCTATTAGAAAAACTATTAGAAACAGAACTAAATAAATATTCACAGCTTTGTGGTCTGTTTGGCAAAATGAATAAACTAATACAATCAAGAAGCATGCAAAACATGAGATTTAAATCAAGTAAACCCAAACCAACCCCAAACCTCTATTTATTTTTCTCTCTTCATTTCCCTTTTCCTGATTGCAGAGAGTTACACTGAATACACATTTGTCTCTATAAAAAAGACTTAGGTACATTATGTTCACTAAAAGAGATGAAAAATATCAGAAATCTAAAGATCTCAGATCGAGGAACGTTACATCCATGGTGCTTTTAAAGTGAATTATTTCCAGAAGAGCAATTACAGAAATAAACTTGGGAACATATCTGAGGCCGTTTACTGAAATAGAGACAAATACTTACAATCACAGAAGGATTTAAACTGTGGATTTATAACTACATATGTTTAGGTCCTTGTTACTGAGAGATACAAAGGCTTTAGGGATCAGTTTCTGAAATGAAATGGTTGCCAGCTTATTGCAACTTTTTTGAAGCCCAATGAAAATTCCCACAGCTACTTCAAAATCGAATGAGAGTAAAATATTCCATATACATATATATATATGCAAGTTGAAAAAGCATTTCTAATGCAGTTAGACTTCCATTGCATCAAGTCAAAATTCATTTGCATCAAGATAAACAGTTATTTGATTACAATTTACTAGAAAAGCGCTTATGGATACACGCTGTAGACCATACACAATTATTCAGGAAAAACCCAACCAATCTAAAGCATTGCTTTAGATTTCTGACCATATTCAAAGCATCAAAGTAATCTGTACAGCTGAATTACAACCTGAAGTTGAAACTCCCTGACTGAATTGTTGATCACTAGTTATTCAAATCCAGTATGGAAACAATGCATTTAGATAGCCCAGACAAATGGTCTGGGTGGCTGAATAGGGTTTTTTTTTTATTCTGTGTTTAATTATACAAGCTGACAAAACGTCCATGTATTTCTAACCTGCATAATAACCAGATACACAAGTGGGGAGATGAAGTATTCAGAAAGTACACAATAAACAACAACAATGCTGTTACAAATGCAAAAAGAGTCTAGGACAAGTTAAAATAAAAACAACATGGGTTTAAGCTCACAATCACAAAACAGAATCCAAGATTTAGGAATACGTGATCTTTCCATGGTTCTACTGCAAACCTACAGTTTGACCCTGCCACACACCACTTAACCTTGGAGCCATTTCTAAAAGTGAACAAAGGCACACTATAAAACATCTCACATATGAAAAATGTACTCATCACTGTAAAAATCAGAAGAGAGCCCTGAATTCAGACCTCCCACATGCCAGCTGAGTATCTCTACTGTTTGGGTGCAGAGCTTCACCATTTTTTCTCTCACCTTCTCTCCTCAGTGAATAATCAACTGTTCTAAAGATATGGGCATAAGTTCTGATTTAACATAAATTTTAAACTTGACTTCTCATATGCCATTTTTGATGTTTGCTATTCTACACTAAGCGTTGCTGAAACTCCCCTCCTCTTGAAGCTGTATCATCCATATAAATACAATTTGCATAAAGTTATTCTGATCATTTAGGCAATTTGTAACTCAGGAATGTGTCTTCAACAAAATCTGTTTCCTGTCAGCTCTCATAGTTTTATTCTAGTTCTTACTACATGACACACAACGGCACCACAGTTTTAGATAGTCAGCAGTCTCTGTTTAGGTATAAAAAAAATGGATCTGCAGTGAAGTTTAAGTCTCTTAGCGCAATATCGGCATTTAACTCTGCTGGAGAATGTATCTGTGTGCCTTGACTAGGAGGGTAGTGTCCTTGGCTATGTATAACTTGCTCCTGCAAGCTATTATCTTCGCATCTAAATAAGCTTACACTCTGAATCACCTTCCAGGAGAATCTATCTTTTTCCACTTACTACAGGCAGCTAAGTTAAGTAATGTGAACCCCCTTATGCAGCAACCAATATAGCATCCCAGAATAATTTAGGTAGGAAGGAACCTGCAGAGGTCATCTAGTCCAGCTCCACCACTGAAAGCAGCACCAGTTTCAAAGTTACTTTAGCTAATTATGGCTGTCACTTGATCAATGCTAATAGCTGAAATTAGCAGCATGACCAAGGTCTCTCTGCATGGATATAAACACTGTAAGAGTTTACCATCTGATGCTCAAAGATGGCCACATGAAAACTGAAATAGAACAAAACAAAGGGCAAGCATTGCATCAGAAAGAATAAAAAGGTCATCTTGTATAATTTGCTTTATAAATACACATGTATGCAATTACAGGATCTATTGGCAGGTCAGGGACTGATGTCTGATGACTGATCCTCCAGGGTCCGGGGATGTCTGCACAGCTCTGAGCATGCTCCTGAGCACCCAGATTACCTGCAGCACACCTAAGATGCACCCCTTGTTGAGCTGCAGTGATGGGAGGAGCACACACTACCTCCATTACACCGCAATAATTCAGATCGCTTTTATTACCTCCTGGTTCTGAGCTAGGAAAGTGTTAATGTCTGTATTTTACATCACCGAATTCAGTCCTGGAGGAACAAGGTTTTCAACCCATGTCTCGTGTAAGAAGCCTGTCATAAAACGAGGCTTTAGAACAGATCTTAACCAAACAGTTGTATTGTTCTGTACCTTTTTCCTCCAGAAGGAAAGGAGGACCTTGCCACCCAGGGGAATGCCTTCTACAAGGCAGGACATGCAAGGAAAGGACAAAGTCCAAGAGCTGCAGAGAAGGTTTCACACAAACAAGGTCTGTTCAAAGGAGGTAAATAGCCTATTTCTTATGAACCATTCTGATTTTATATTACACTCTCTACCAAACTATTTTCCCTTGGTGTTCCCATCCCTTCACCATGCTGTTGAGTGCTGACTAACATTCAGAGGGTTTGCAATGCCACAAGCAGGGAACTGGTCAGCCAGACTACTTCCAAATACTGTGCGCTGAAAAGTAGCCAACCATCCTGAATACTAAGCTGTTAGATGTGAAGACTATGAACAATGGCAGAAATTAAGAAACTGAAAAATAGAAAAGCTATATGCTCTCATGACAGACAAAAATACATCTTAATGCTTTTCAGAATATTAACAGACTGTAGACTAGAGCCCAAATCGTATCTGTCCAAGGCCAAATTAAATAGCAGCAAGAGAAAAGGTTTGCGTGGACTCACAAGGAACACATTTTTCCCCCTCAAAACACTCTTTACATATCACATGAGCACCCAGGTCCTGTGCTCACCCAATACAATATGACTTCTTGGGGTTTTTTTTGCTTTTGGGTCACAAGTGCCTGAAGGTAGATGATAGGCCCTTGAGGATAAAGTCTGTATTAATTAGCTTCATGCTGCTCCAGTCCCGTCCTATCCAGGTACTAAGAATACAAGTGGATTGGGAGGCCTGAAGGCAGGTATGTTCTGTCATTTTAAATATCATAAATCAAGCCCTCCATTTCAATGTTTCCAACTTCTCCGAGTTTCTTCTAAAAACTAAATTTGGAAGAAGAGGATCCACAGCAAGTAGATACATACATGCCTATACAGATATATATTGATGTAGATAAATCTCAATTAAAAAATTCTGTATAACTTTTTCCTACATAAACAAATAATTCTAGTTACCTCACTGGATATAATCTGAATTTTCTGCATTTGGAAAAAGTCTTCATTTGTCCACTAAAAGCTTGACTTTTTATATTTGCTAACAGATTAATTTCTTGAACCATCATCAGTAAAATGCCCATATAAATTCTTCCATGGATAAACATAGAAAACCGGTACCATTGCAAGAGGCACACAGAATTTCTCTAAAGCCACCTAAGTCATGCTGGAACTCGGCTTCCACCAGCAGCAGATGTCAGAGACTACTAGAGTGGTATCTGCCATCATTGACATATTTTCATGGCAAATTTCCCCTGCTAACTTTTTTCCCTGTTTGTTTCCACCATATTCGTATTCATAGTCATATTCATATGAGCTGTTCTTCAACTAGACACAAATGGTCAGATCCTTCCTCTAGAGAAAACCTATAGCAAAGACTGTCTTCACTAGCATTTGGTGGTATATTTATCTTATCTTTCTCTGCTGCCAATTTCAAAGGGCTGTACTCTATTTCTTTCCTCTGGCTTTCTTCTGCTCTCTTTTATCAATCTCTTCTAGTGACCTGAAAAGAAAACCTAAAAATTGAGAGCCACTGAACTGTACGCTGAATGGCCCCATTAGTTAGGCTGTAGGGGACACTCAGCACAGAAAAAAATTCAACTAACCTTTCAAAAAATCTTTATATAAATGTTCTACAAAATCATCCTGCTGGTTCCAGGTCCACTGGAGACACCCAAGAAAGAATAATTCTGGGACATCAGAGGTACCATAAAGGAGAATAGCTCAGAATTTGTCCAAGAGACTCAAGAGAGATGAAGTGCTTTGGTCTTTGGGACATTTTTTTCCTACCTACTCCCTTTTATTAATAAATAAAGAACAGAGGAGTTCTTCAAAGTCACCACAGAGATCTGACGTTTCTGCATTTCCACGTGCCTCATTCAACTCACTGAATATCCCTGTCATCCCAGAAAGATATATGATTCATTCTAGAAAGCCTATTGTAAACCCTGCAATGACTCTTCAAACATTAGTAAAGGTTTTTTTAAAAAGTGTAATTCAATCTTATTTCTGGACCGAATGAACCTCTTTCACTACTCTCTCCAACCTCCTCCCAAAGTCCCACAGGTCATAGCTTGTCTAGATCCAGGGAGGATGGAAGGAAGGGAAAACGGATAGGAAACTCATTTCGGGTCACCCAAAAAGCATTCAGTCTCTGTCCTTCCTAGTTGTCTTTTCCTCATTTCCTTTTGTGTTTTCTCAAAGGACATTACACGGTTGGCTTTTCAATCAAGGACAAGGCAATGTCAAAGACATTAATTTGTCCATGAAACAGTCTTGAAGTGTTGACAAAAGAAAGCTTAAAAAATGAAGACAGACAAGCTAAACATTACTGGTTCCAAAACCAAGCCTCTTTAAACAATACATTTCAGTTTGCAGGACAGAACAATATTGAACAACTGGTATTTCAATACCTTCCTCAGCAGTACGTAATTTTTAAGAAATGTTAATTAAAGCTACAGTAAAATATCAATGAGTAAGTATAGAATTTGGAAAATGTGCCGACACTAAAAGCATTTCATGATGTCTGGTGAGCAGTTTCTACTCGCAACTTAAATAGCTTTCCAGATTTTCAGAAGTTTATAGCAAGGATAGTATGATTTTTCCCACCACTTGAAATTCCACACTAAAAATTACACTACACATTTTTTTAATTTAATGGAGTTATTTTATTATTTGTTAACATGCCCACCTATCAGTTTTGGAGAACTGAAATAAATACAGATCTATATTACAGCTGTATCATGCAATGAAATGCTTGTAAGACTGAACTTCATAGCCAAAATTAACCAGAATATTAAAAAATATTAATATTTAACATTTGTCTGCTATTCATTATGCTTCCCAAATACCACTGAGACTTTAATTTTCTGTAGTGTCATTATTATAACCTATGAGCAAGTGCATTAAGAGGTTTCTTCAAAACAATGATTGTGAAATAGAAATATGCATAACCAAATAATAACAGAACAAGTGCTCTGCATATTCAGGAGAAACCGCATAATTAGGAAAGAATTCCTACTGATATTAATGGGAGTTTTGGCTCATGGAGATAGTCCTAAGTGCCATACAGGCATTTGCTTTAAAGAAAAATATATGAACTCTAGAGTACAACAGCACTAGCAACCATCTAGCAAAGTCATATTCAGACAACCAAGAAGATATATTTATAAAATAATAAGGACGATAAAAAGTAAGAAAACCCAAACACAACCAGCCAATCACCAGTTGTTGAAAGCCAACAACCTACCTCCGCTATTTTAAATGATTTCCTAAATGCGGCTACTCTGTAAGTTTCAGTTGCTTTGTTTTGGGACTCAGCCAGGAGTGCCCAATGTTACATCTAGACAAAGACTGCATATGGAAATAACCTACTGCCTAAAAATGAAAGATAACTCTGTAATAATGAAGGAACTTGCCTTGCCAACCGTGCAGAAATGTGGCTCTCCAGCAAAAGCATATTTACCCCAAACTTCTCTAAAAACATGTAAGTGGAATAATTTTCATGCAGCAGTAACTTTTTTCTTTTTCGACTGAACTGGACAAGGATGGAAGAATATTCCAGGCCATAACTTAAAGTCTCCTGGGTGGCCTTGGGCAGATTTGCTGGGAGTATCAACACAGTATATTGCTGGCAGATGTGAGCTTTTTCCGCCCAAGTTCCAAGCTGAGTTGAAGCCGAATAAATGTGGTTAGCATAGCACTCTGCCCAACCCACCAAGTCCTACTGTGAGCAGAGGCATATGAGCTTGTGATCAGACCTGCTAATTCAGATTTGGCACCATGATAAACATGTTTGTGTAGCTCTGGTGGGCTGAGATTCCATCTGCCAACAATAGACTTTGTCGACATGCCCTCTGCTCCTCAGCTCTGTCACTAAACTGGAGATAATAATTAACGCCTGTATCTGAAAATGGTATTGTGAAGGTAAGTTAATTTACTCTCATATCGAACGTTAAAATGCTCTAAAACTAGAATCATAGCTGTGTAGTTCTTACTTAAGGGAGTAAACCTTTTTCTATATGTATACTATGAAACTGAGAGAAAATAAGGTTATATATAGAATGTTCAATTTAAACTTTCATTTGGATTATATAGATACGTGTTTGGTATTATCTTCAGGTTCATAAGACTTACAAGCATTGGACAACTCAACATATCTAAACAAATCTGTTTGTTTTCTGAGACTGTAGACCTGAGTTACATGGAAACAAGTCACCTAACAACTTTACCTAAGAGCATGGACAACTTTGCTTCAACGCCTTGCTGATTTTCCAGTCAGTATTCACAGCAAGTGTAATTATAATCTAGTCCTTTTTAATAGACAGCTTTCTGCATGATAAATTATGGCTGGACACTTCAGAAAATTCATTTGAGAAGTTTAAAATCACAATAATAAGCTTCCTTCCTCCCTTTCAAAAGAAGAAATCTAATTATTCATTCTGTCAATCTCATGCAAAATGTTCACTGTTTTTACATTATTGTGTACTTAATACTTTAACTGTAGTGCATAGAGAAAGAGAGAAGATGAGGAATAAATCATGGAAACTGCACTAAATGTTGGATTTTCCCTTTTATATTTTGTATTTTATTCATGTGCTAGTTTTATACTTTTGTTTTCCAGGGCACAGGAACTTCCCCAGCCACATTTGAGAAAAGAAACCTCAACAAATCCCCCACATCAAGACAGTATAATTTTATGAGTGGTTAGATAAATTATCTTCCAAAATACTTTGTGAAGAAATATCTTGTGGTATTGAGAAATACACAATGCTGCAACCCAAAAGGTCAAGATTTCATGGTTTAAAACACTGCACATCCACGAATATGGTACAATAGACTGAAATAAAAATGACCAAAAGTTGCAAGCTTCAGAGCAAAACACTGCACTGCATCAAAAGGACAAATTTAGATGACAGCAGGGAAGCCCACACATCTGTACAGCATCAGGGCAAAACACCCTTTCAAAATGCACTGTGAGGTTTTCCCCCACACTCACACTGGAGCACTGTGCAACTCTGTCAAGGCACAGCCATACGCTACTCATAACTCAGTCATTTACATGGGCTTGCATGGTGCAGCCATGGCTTTTACAGCCTCTGGAAACACATAAACCTGCAAAGCTGGACTTTATGCTACACAGATGTTAAAAAGTACCTTAGGAAGAGGAAGTAAAATTGCGTATTATCAGAAATATGAAACACAGACAGATGGAAGTGGAGTTGGTGAGCTATACTTTTTCCCTATAGATTTCTTTGTGCCTTGAGTTTCGAGTACTAAAGATACCTCAATTCCAGCAGAGAAGTATTTTAATTGAATAAAAATAATTATTGTAGGACAGGATACAGGGAAGAAAGAAATAATCCAAAACATCAAAGATATTTAGGAGTATAAATTCTGTTGAAAGTCTCGAGTTGCTGTATGATTAAACCACACTGACTTTGAAAAAACTTGTGATCCTGTGCATCATAAGATCTTCCCCCATAACAGCAAACTCAAGCCTCACAGATAAATGTAATAAACCCACATGTGCAATGAAACTTAAGTGAAATTATTCAGTACCTTTCAGCAAAAGCCATGTACGTGAAGTTCCAAAATCAGAGCCAGCATTAAGTTTATGCTTTAAAAGGCATACTTGCCCAGAAACTATTTGGGTAGGGAGGAGATTGCTATCTCAGCTTCTGCATGTACAGGGCGAACGACTGTCTAAAGATACTTCAAGGATATGCCAACATCAGGCACTGTCTCAAGGGACACCACGTAGCACCGTAGCTGCATTTAACAACGTGCCACCTCTAAGAACAGACATGCCCACTCTCCCATGGCAGGTCGGGGGCCATACAGGACTCCAGGCTTGCCAAACTCAGCTCTGAGTCAAACAGAGCAACTTGTGAAATAGGAAGACAAGTTTAGCTGTCTTAAAGGAGGGGGAAAAAAAAAAAAAGAGAGAGAAAAAAAAGAGAAAAAAAAAAGAGCCTTAAGAATGAAGCCAGCAAGCTTTGAAGAGCCAGCAGGCTCCCATGTTAGCCATATGCCTTCGTATGTCTGTTCTGTGGGAGTGTTACAGCTCCTGCTGTTCCATTCTTCACTTTTTAAAGAAAATGTTACAAGGCCACAAGGACTCACAAACATTTGTTGACATTTCTTCTGGGTCAGCCTTAGGAGGCCTGCAAGAATTTAAACATATGGCAGTATTTAGTTGCATGAGGGAATGGGTTGTTGGAGAGAAAAGCAGTATTTAGTTGCAAAACAGTTTAATCCACCATAAAGGTTTTAATTTTTTTTGGCCATAATCCAAATTTTTCTCATTATATTTTTAACATTATATTTTTAAAGCAACAGCAGCTTATCAGTTTAGTTGGTATTGTGAAATATTTCACACTATTTTCTACTGTCCTCCGCACAAATAATGTCTTAATCTGGGATTTGATGTGTGTGTAGAGTGGAAAAATGGGGAAAAAAGGAGGGACCAATTGATTACTGAAATGAAGATAATTTCCCAAACTCATCAAAGGACACTGAACCATTGCCATGTTGAACTACAAGATTATTTGAATTTGGTAGCAGTATGTATGCATTTGCAAAGCTGAAAAATGGGATTTCCAAGGCTTTATCTTGTTATTCAGATGACATTGTTCTAAGTCAGTTGCTACTAAATACACAATAGCTCACTTGCTGGCATCCTTTGTATCTTGCTGTTAAAAACAAAATACATAGCAGAGAGAGATTTTTGCTGAGGTTTGTCTCAAGCCATGAGTAAAGGGCAGTTCAATGTTAAACTTGCTCAAAACCACACTGGGAGCACACCTGATACAGCTATACTGACTGAGCTGCAGCATCAGGTGCAGACCATAGCAACCTACCACACCAGTAAAGGTAAGAGACTTGTGCAGACCGTATTTTCTTCAATGCTTATTTCCTTCGATACTACAGCACACTAACGAAGGTGAACCTGTCACCCTTTTCACTTGCATGGCTCTAAATAGGCCACAATCTTGTCTATTGTACAGCACACACTTAAAATGAGTAGCCTAAGCAGTTGAAATGAGAGGTCTTGCATGGAAGGCAAGGATGCAAGAGCCAGTCTGTTAAAAATATATTTTTTTTCCTCAAACTATAGAGCAGTTAAGGTTTAAAAACCAGGAAATTAGGTTTTTCCAAAAATGTTCTGTTAACTAATATCCAACCTAACACATTAACTAATGTAAACTAGAAGTTGTCAAACAAGTTTCTAGTGCTTACAAGCAGCCACAGGCGTGAGGGGGGTGTGTGTGTGTGTGTGTGTGTGTCTGTGTGTCTGTGTGTGTCTGTGTGTGTGTCTGTGTCTGTGTGTGTGTCTCTGTGTGTGTGTCTCTGTGTGTGTGTGTGTGTGTTCTTCCCCTACCCTTTCCTGGCTGGCCAAGGCAGAGCCGTGCCCTGCACCAGGCAGGTACAGGAGAGCAGGAAGAGCTGGCTGGGATGCACCACTGCTGCCTCGGTGCCAAAGTGTTTGACCTCATTAAAAGCTAACATAAAGATTGAAAGGACCATGGATTTTGGTAGAATTTCTGTGCAAGCAAGCATGCTGCAGAATTTTGAAACAATGGTCCTGTTTGCCAAACCCCTCTGTTTTGAACATTGTAAAGCCTAAACAGGAGCTCAAAATTATTTTGTGAAAACAACTATAAGAAATTAATTTATGAAAAACTGAGATGGATAAAGACATTTTATAGAAGCTATAAGGGAAAAGTAAAGTTATCTAATTTTAACAGGTGTATTGCACAAATAAATAAAACATCTGGATGAAGAAGTTTAAAAGATATAGGTAGCATGCTTTTTGTATGCATTTTCTTGGGAGTTTATTGGGTGGCAACAGGCAGGGTAAGGTGTGTTATCTGTGACGTTAGCCAGAAGAATGAAGGTTGCTTATATGTATTATTTCAAACAAATTATAAATTAGAAAAGCATCAAACATTGTGAAATTAAAAATTATTCGGCAAACATTAAATTTCATACTCTCAAAAAAATTAAAATCCAAATTTAGTTAGATTACTATGAAAAGTAATGTGGACTTTGCAGTCCTTAAGGAACAGAGCACATTACACCTCGGAAAGCTTCACAAAAAAAAAGGTTTTTATAATTTTGCTAAAAACAATTTGACATTTCCTCAGTTACGAAGCTACATTTAACCTTTATCCAAAATTACCTTTTATTCTACTTGAGGCATTCTGATATTAAGGGAAGGTTAAAACCGAGTTTCAGAGTCCAGTTATCAGCAATGTTGACAACCAGACAAAGATTACTAGGACAAACACGTAAATTCAGAGAAAACAGTAAATCAAACAAATACAGACTGTCAGTCGCCACACAGCAAATCCTGATAACTTAGGGATGGGAAGATTTGTGCTCAGAAGTTGAATTTGCCTGTGATGGGAGGTCCTGACTGTATGGAAGACGTGTTGCACACTATGAAGGAACTAGTGTCCTCACTGGAAATCAGCATCAAAGATTTTAGTCAAATGCACATTCAGTGCAGTAAATACAAATCAGTAGTTGAAAACAAAGAGTCTAACACAGTAGTGCCCAGCCTTAGAGCTGAATTCAAAAGCTTAAGAATAGGTGAGCCAGATGAATCAAAAGATATATCAGCAGCATGGGAAAAATAACGAAACAGTGAATAAAAGGGACTGCATGACTCACTGAAATGCCAGTAAAAACATGGCATCAGAGAGCTGAAGCCATCAGCTTGTAGCAATATCTGAAAGGTTAAAAATGAGTTTTATGTAGTCAAAGAGTAGCGGGAAGACTTTAACTGCAAACTTTTTGTTGCCTTCAACAGCAAGGCTGTAAAGCAATTAAAGCTGGGAATTGTAAAGAAATTTTGATAATGACATCTTTATGCAAGCAGTTGGCATTAAATTCGCATTCTTGCACACGTTATGATAGCAGGGAAGAGGCGTAAGTCTATTCTTATCTTTGAGCAAGGCAAACAATGGAAATATTTGAAGTACCCTAGCCTGAGACAAAAAGGCATGTCAGGTTCTTAAGTCTACAAATCAATGGCATTTTTCAAGAAAACAAAAAGATGGATTCAGTTTGGGATATGAACATAATATAAACAAATGTAAAAATAAAAGTATGGAACAGCATGGCTGTGTTGAGTGCGGGGATCCTAGAGAATGGACAGTTTCTGGAATGATGCTGGTGGTATGCTAAGGGTTTTTCTGAAACACATAGGTTCAGAGCAGTGTGCGGCGCAATGCCCGGGTGGGCAGGCTGCCGCTCTGCACTGGCACAACAGTCTGCCTCGTGCTGTACTGCAGAACCAGTGCTATTTATCATGGGCCTTGCTGTTACGAGTCTTTGTCTTACAAAGATGAACAGTTGTGCTTTGGACTCTTGGATACAACACTAGCTATCAGTTGCTCTGAGGAGAACCTAATTCCAGTTATCTGAAAGCAGAGTTTGTTTCTGTATTTAGCTACTTGCCCCTAACTAAATTGTTCCTCTTTTACATGATAAGGAATCGAATCCTCTTATTACACCCGTGAGCAATTATAAAAGCTATGCAAATATTGCCAATGTATCTATAAATATTCATTTAATATGAAATCTTTTTGATCAAATTCACACACTTTCAGATTCTATTTCTGTAAATATTTCCCTGAAATCAGATTATAAAGCACATTTGCTGAAACTGCATATTTTAAGTAAGTATTCACAGCAGAGTTTCAACTCGTAATTGCTAATATTCATGTCAGAAACCTATCTCAAAGAACTACATTTATCCATTTAGGAAACTGAAGGTTATCGCATTACTTGTACATCCCATCAACACAGCTCAAAATGCATCAAACGGATCAGAAAAATGACCAGAATAAAATACAATTATGCTAACGATGTATGTTAGTGACCTTGTGCAAGCAAGTCTACTGAGATGAGGAAAGCTGATAACATACACAAGTGTTTGTTGAATATTTTGCTGAAATTAACTAATTTTCAATTAATATGTTAGTATGCAACTATTGCATGCACATAGTGCAAATGGAAAAGCAAGATGGCTTTTATTTAATGAATTCTTTGTTATAAATTAACACTCCTATAAAAAGGATTTTTAAATCTCAACTATATGTACAAAACATTATTCTAGAAATGGATTCATGTTTTATTAAAAGATACAATTCTAGAATAAACAACTGAAAATTAAGTTGATGTGGCTTAATATTGTTCTTCTTAGAGCCAATAAGCCCTCCAGCTAAAATCAATTGAAGTCTGTTAAATAAATGCTCTTGGCAACTACTTGTTTGTGCGTTAACGCATTAGCCATTCTTTTGATTAAATCAATATTTATTAATGATTTTTTTCCCACTTTTAAAACACTGCAACTGTTTCTGAAAGTCACCAAATGTATAGCATCTTCTGTGCAAACATGGAGACCAAAATCCCTTAACTATCAATTTCATAATTACAGCACATCAACACGTTTTCAACTCTGACAGTTCTATGTTCTTCTTTGCTCAGTATTTGCATTTCTTCATCTGCTTGGCATGAGGCAGTACTTCAGCTACCTGCAGAGACTCTCATGCAGGAAAGCTACCTCTGAGGCAGCATTTGCTCTTACTGCTTTGTTTTCTCAATATTACCCATTCAGCTGAACATTCTTCCATATTCCATCATCAACACAACCATGACGAATACAAAATCTCAGAGAGAGTTCTACTGTATCTAGTAATTTCTTTCATTTATAGGAAGGGTTATGAAACATCAAAAAGCCTAGCTAATATTAGACTGTTGTAAAGCTTCCTTAGCTGTCTGTTTTCATTTCAAGCATTTGCACTAAATATCCCAAGATTTTTTTTCAGACAGACTCTCAGTGGCACAATATGTGCTAACTTCTGTTTCAACTTTCATGCCATGGCTGATAGATATAGTGAGTCAGATACTGCGAAGATATATAGCTATTGTGAAATGCCATAATAAAAAACCCTGTAAAGTTCCATTGCACGTGAGATTAAATGTTATATCCATTTGTTTATTTTTAACTCTATAGATTCTGAGGAAAGGAGAATACATGACAATAATTTTATGTCAAGTTAGAGCATCTGTTAGGATAAACTGTAACAATCACAGTTAGAATTTCTCATTATCTATGTCCAGTTGAATGCCCAACACTTCCATTGTCAACTCTAAACAAACTGCAGCCCAATTTTCAGAAATAATTAGCTACAATTAGCAAACTTGATGGCTTCCTCAATCAAAAACATCACAAGTGAGGTTTTGTAATTCCCACCACTTGGGCTGCCATACAGATTTGGTCAAGCTAATTTCTACTGATATGAAGCCTAATAAAATATATCGGCTCAAGTAACTCTTATTTCTATTATCCAAAAATGTAAATGGCTTTTCTGCACTGAAACAGTAAACATCATGAGAGCTACTCATACAAGATCTGATTTATACTAAAAATTTAGCCCCCAAAAGTTAGGAAAAATAGATAAGCCAGGCACAAGTTTATTACTAGAGTTTTTAAGAGATCAAGCCATCCTGATGCATTACCAGTACTACTCTGTAATCCTGGCAAGATACTAGCAGATACTCAGTTTGATGCCTGAATTCTCATTATGAACATCTCTGCGGTATTTAGAAAGCACTTCATCCTCCTTCATTATCACTTAATACAACCCAAAATAAATTCATATAGTTCAAGAGAAAATTCTTCCTGTTCATGGGAAGGAAGAACTCCAATAAATTGATATTAACCTTTTTACTTCTCGCATTAAATACTAGAATGTTTTCAGTAACAGTTTCACTTCAAATTTTGCTCAGGTAGTTTCTGGCTGAGTATAAAATACCTCATAACTCCTATCTGTTTAACTAGAGCTAAGGATTAACCAGCTTCAGCTGGAAATCAAGATGAGGTTGACTGTGTCCTTAAGAGCACAAGTCTTTCTGGATGGCCAAAATAACAGTGCTAAGATCAGTTCGGTGCAGCCACTGTGCAGATAAGTCACCCTCCTTTCATCCCAAGCGGAGGTAGTTTTATGTGCTTTAAAATATACATATTCTTTAAATTTGTCATTTTCACAATATGTAGTATATTTCTAGAATCTGCATTCATCCTTCTTTCTCTACTTTGGCCTAACTCACCTTCTTACTCCTAAATCCAAAGCCCATGTTTTTCTTAACTCATGGGATGTATGTATGCAGAAAACGTAACAGAAATAATAAAATTCGAAGTACTCTCTATTAAATACAGAGCAGTAACAAAAGTCTGGAACGTATAAAAGTCAGGCAGAACTCACATACATACACAAAGAAGAAACCAAACCTGCACCCCTTTTTTATGAAATCTAATTTTTGCAGAAAAAAAGAACAAAAAAAAATAACAGCAATTCCTAACAGACAATACTAACAAAAAGAATGTTTGTCAAGCATGTTTCTCAGCCTAGGAGCAAAGAAAAGATCTAGAGAGAGCTGATTCTTATTCGCTGTGTTTCCAGCTATACTGAATGTCCACACTATAAACTCACAAGTGTGCTGCATATAAACCAATGGGGACAAGAAACAGACCCACAAAGGCTTCCACAGAAAGGAACGTTTGTAATGTTTGTATCTCACAACACTTCCATCTTTTATGTGCTTGAACATCTTTCCTTAGTGTCTGATTTCTGCTTGGCAGCTCCAGCACATCTTAACCCAAGGCAACCGTAACCTGGCACGGCTCTGACCTAAAGAAATATTAGCCAGACGATTTTGAAAGAACAAGGACTTGTCATTGATAGTTTCTCAGTTATCAGAAATAATAAGTGCTTTTCGCACAGCAGAAAAATGCTAGAGAGGCATGTGTGCTGCAGTAATATTAGCTTTCTTGGTGGGCAAGAAGCAAAAGAGCTGTACCGATTTAGCAGCTTTATCCTCATGTAACTGTTATTGACATACCCAAAGACAGATCTGTAACAAAGGAGTTGGAGAGCTTTTTCACTTATTTTTCTGTCCTAACTCTCCTTAAACAATCATACCTTCAGGAAGAAAGAAAAACACCCCAGGTCTAGAGTAGATATGGTTTGCACTTAAAAGCTTATACATAGAAGAATGGAAAACAGTGTTTAACCATAAGCACTAGGGATTGTATTGCACTGTGTATGGATGACACATATGTTCCACCAGCAACCTATTATCGACATTTTCATGCTGAGAAGTGATTAATTTTTCTAATTTAAAGCTGAATTGTATGATTAACTATAACTCTTTCTACAGGTTCTGAACTGAAGGCCGCTGTGGGCCATACTCAGGTGTACTCAGGCTATGTTACATCCACGGGTTTTTAGTCTCCTGCACAAGACTTTTATGTCAGAAAACTCTTCAAACATTTTAGATTACTAAGATTGGAAATTATTCCTGGTTTGACAGTAGGACCTATTTCCCTACAGGCTCTTCGTTTCTAAAACCATGTGCCAACATATAAGAGATGGGCACAGCCATCTGGGAAGGTATAAAGAGATGAATGGCCTGGATAAAGGCCATAAAATAAGTCATTAAAAGAGTCCACAGTGGTAGGAGAACCCACATTTTTTACTAAGATCCCACTAGATTAGAAAATGTGACATTAACCCATATACCCTATCAATCTTTTTTGTCAGTTTTTACAGGACCTAAAATCCCTTTTCACTGACACCTTTTTCTGTTGGTGATATCAGTGTTTCTTTAAAGTTGTGACTTAGATTTTCTCTTTCTTTTCCTCCCCCCGCTCCTTTTTTTTTTTAAATAGCAGAAACTTGAGAGAGATGTCTAAATAAGAAATATCTCGCTTTCTCTGGTACCCTGAAAGTATCAGTCAGAAATGTATGGGTTTAGCCTCTCCTCAGTAACAACAGTAAGACAAAAACCTGAGAAGTATTTCAGTTGGCAAAGACGAGCAATTTCTGCTACATGAATTTTATTCACGAACCGATAAAAGCATTCCTTTGCCAACACATGCTGTGCTTAAAATAAGGATGGTTATTGATACAGATATCCTAGCATAACTATATTAGCAAACACTTTCCACTGCAGAGCAAGACAAAAACTTCACTAGATTTTTTTTCTTTTTAAAATTTTGAATGACAGACTTTAAGAGACGTTAAAGTTAGAACAGACAGTTTGGAGAGAGTTATTTGAAAGGTAAAATCTTTTACTTTTGAAACAGATTTTATTTACTGCTACTGTCCTGACATAAAACTAATTACAAATACGACATGAAAAAAGAAGTCATTTCAGTCATCTTACCTGTAAAGATCACCTACATATTCTGTATTCCATGAGTCTATTCTTGTGGATTTTCCCTGTTCTCATCACGCTAAACAGAAACAGCTACTACTGATGTTACATGAAACAAGACCCTCCCACTAACTATACGTTTCCATGTATCCATATGACTTCCAGTATATCCATATATTCTGTCCTACACAGAAACAAGAGGTAGACAAAGAAAGAAATGCGAAACTAGTTTCAGTTG
>VZTU01030586.1:6661-19803 GCA_013400835.1 Zapornia atra
AACACCCCCAGCTCCCTCAGCTGCTCCTCAGAGGATTTGCCCTCCAGCCCCTTCCCCAGCCTGGTTGCCCTTCTCTGGACTTGCTCCAGGACCTCCATGTCCTTCTTATGGTGAGGAGCCCAGAACTGGACCCAGCACTCAAGATGCAGCCTCACCAATGCCGAGTACAGGGGCACTATTACTTCCCCAAACCTACTGGCCACACTATTTCTGACACAAGCCAAGATGCCATTGGCCTTCCTGGCCACCTGGGCACACTGCTGGCTCATGTTCAGCCTGCAGTCAGCCAACACCCCCAGGTCCTTCTCTTCCTGACAGCTCTCCAGCCAGTCTCCCCTAAGCCTGTAGCGCTGCAGGGGGTTGTTATGTCCCATGTGCAGCACTCTACACTTGGCCTTGTTAAACCTCATCCCGTTGGTCTCAGCCCATCAGTCCAGTCTGTTCAGATCCCTCTGAGGAGCCTCCCTACCCTCAGGCAGATCAACACTTCCTCCTAGTTTAGTGTAATCTGCAAACTTACTGAGGGAGCATTCAATCCCTCCATCCAGGTCAGTGATAAAGATGTTGAACAGAGCTGGACCCAGCACTGAGCCCTGGGGGATGCCACTTCTAACCGGCCCCAGCTGGATTTGGGTCCATTCACCACCTCCCTTTGGGCCTGGCCATCCAGCCAGTTTGTAACCCAGCAGAGGGTCCACCTGTCAAGGCCAGTGGCAGCCCGTTTCTCAATCAGAATGCTGTGAGAAACCATATCAAAGGCTTTCCTGAAGTCCAGGTAGACACATCCACAGCCTTCCCCTCGTCCATTAAGTGGGTCACCTTGTCACAGAAGGCAATCAGGTTAGTTTGACAGGATCTACCTGTGTAAACCCATGCTGACTGGGCCTGATCCCCTGGCCATCATGCATGTGCTGCATGATAGCTTCCAAGATGACCCTCTTCATGATCTTCCCCAGGACTGAGGTCAGAAGCTAAAATTTAATCTAGAATTTAATCTAAAACCAATCTGATATCTGAAACAGGTGAGTGGGCTGATGAGGTGCCTCCACTGATCACAGAAGGAATCCATGGGGATCTAACTCCTGGGGTCAGCACATCCTGCAGCTGGGCCTGAACACCACGTAGAGCACAGGAGAAGCAGCTCAGGTGGATTGGTGGTGGTACAAAACAAAACGTAACACGTTCCACCTGGCATCCCATGGGGCAAAAAATTCATATCATAGATTCTCCAGCCTACATGACTTCCAGAAGCCCCAAAACTCTGTTGTGCCTTCCTGCCCCAACACAGCATTCATAAGACTGACACATACAACCACAGTATGAGAGAAGGAGTTAGTAGAAAGACAGCTTGCCCAGAGCCCATACTTACATTCCCACCTCCAGGGACATGCTTAATATTGTCCTTGGAACCACACTTGGATTGAACATGGCTGTAGTTCGCTTTTTTGGAGACTATCTGGACCTGGAACGTTACAGAATGGAAAACAACACAAGGGAAGGACTGGTTAGAGTTGTCATCTGGCAGGTTGGAGTGGACGCTCTAACGCGGTGGGGAGACACGGAGTCGTGTTAAACTCAATCCAACTTCAGTGTTAGGTGTGAAAGCAACTGAGGAGGAGAGTGAGAAACAGAAGTGAAGGAAACAAGAGGCCGCACAGACAGTGTTAGTGTGAGAGCGCAAGCGCTAACGTGAAGGCTGCATAGAATCACAGAATCATAGAATCACAGAATGGGCTGGGGTGGGAGGGACCCCAAGGATCCCAGAGCTCCAACCCCCTGCCACAGGCAGGGCCACCAACCTCCAGGCCTGGAGCGACACAAGGTTGCCCAGGGCCCCAGCCAACCTGGCCTTGAACACTTCCGGACACGGGGCATCCATTACTTCTCTGGGCAGCCCCTTCCAGCCCCTCACCACTCTTTCTGTAAAAAACTTCCCCCTAATATCTAATCTAACCCTTCCTTAAGACCCTGCATCATCGGATCTTCTATGGCTCAGCATCACCGGGCAGGCGCCTGCCTTCAGCTACCTCCCTTGGGAAGCTTCCAGAAAGCATTGTGGCCAGAGCTGCCCCAGAGCAGGGAGAAACCCAGCTTGGCTGCCACCTCCCTCCACAGGTCAGAGCTGTGGGGTCTCCACTCCCAACAACACTACGGGCTGCTCCATGTCTGCACTCGACTTCCACCCACCCACCCATCACGGGCAACGTCTTCCAAAACCTCCAGGCAGTAAAGCCTGGCCTGAGAAACAATTCCAGTGAAGGCTGTTAAACCTCCAGGGTAACTTTAACCAAGGAGTTTTCTGTTAATGGAATTGTTTCTCCTTGACACTGAAATGACTGGGAATGTTCTGGAAGCTGAGGACTGTGCTGAGCGAGCTTCCACTGGCGGAGGCAGTTAACCAAGTTAAGAGTAGCAGCTCGTGCTTACAAAGGTTAGTTAGGACATGAGTTTAGCCTGTGAGTTATTTTACACAGCACAGAAGGCCATTGGAGAGAACGTTCTAGATGGAGGCAGCAAATTGGAAGCACAAAAGGAATCAGGAGGATGGTCTCCTGCTAACAGGTTCCCAAAGAGCGGTAGCCGGCTCAGGAAGGCTGCCTTGGGCACCGTGGCAGCTCCAAAGCTGCGTGGGTGCCACAGCATCTGGTAACACTTTATTGACTTCTCCAGAGGGACAATCCCTGTCTGGCTGTTAACCTGATCACACCAAGTTAAAGCAGCACTGGGGGCACTCCTGCCTCACCCCCCAGCCACTCGTGATGAAATACAGCGTCATGGCGGCGTCGGAGCAGCCACCCGATTGCTCCCTGTGTGGGGTTAAGGAGTTTCCATATCCAACTGGGTGGGGGATGTTGCAGGAGGGGGGTGAAGCCCTCAACGCTCCACAGCCTGACCTAAATAAAGCCAGTTCCTCCTTGGCACGAACCACGGAGAACTGCTGCTAAGGGAAACCTCCACCTTGGCATCATAGAATCGTAGACTGGTCTGGGTTGGGAGGGACCCCAAGGGTCACAGAGCTCCAACCCTCTGCCACAGGCAGGGCCACCAACCTCCAAGCCTGGAGCTACACAAGGTTGCCCAGGGCCCCAGCCAACCTGGCCTTGGACACCCCCAGGGACGGGGCACCCACCCCCTCTCTGGGCAGCCCCTTCCAGCCCCTCCCCACTCTCTCTGTAAAAAACTTCCCCCTAATATCTAATCTAACCCTTCCTTCCTTTAGTTTTAATCCATCCCCCTTGTCCTGCCATTATCTGCCCTTTTCAAAAGTTGAATCCCCTCCTGCTTATCAGCTCCCTTCAGGGACTGGCAGGCTGCAATGAGGTCCCCCCACAGCCTTCTCTTCTCCAGGCTGACCCAGCCCAGCTCCCTCAGCCTCTCTCCAGCCCTCTGAGCATCTCCGAGGCTCCTCTGACCCCTCTCCAACAGCCCCACATCTCCCTTGTGCTGGGCCCCAGCTCTGGACACAGGACTCCAGCTGGGGCCTCCCCAGGGCAGAGCAGAGAGGGACAATCCCCTCCCTGTCCCTGCTGCCACCCCTCTGCTGATGGAGCCCAGGATCCCATCGCCCTTCCCAGCTGCAGGAGCACACTGCTGCCTCATGCTCAGTCTCTCACCCCCCAGGACCCCCAGGTCCTTCTCAGCAGGGCTGCTCTCAAGGACCTCTTCTCCCAGGATTCAGGCCTGGCTACCCCTGGAGTGATAACAGGCAGAACACAGGTGTGGAGAAGGTACCTGTGACCACACAGAACCGAGACCAGCTCAGGGTTTACAAAGAAAGAGTCGGGGCAAAGTGTCCGTGTGAGGACCGGTGATGCTGACAGGAGAGAGCAGGAGAGCTGAAGAGAAGGGAAGGTGGCTCAAAATGGAACATGTTTCCCTTCATCTCCCCCAGAGAAAAGTCTGAAACAAACTCACTTTCCCATTGGGCTGTCTGGGGACCCCCTCTTTTGATACGGTTGCTTTAGCAGTAGCCAGTTTAGAGCCCGCACTGGGTTCAGACCTTCGAGCAGCAGCGGCTGATTCTGGTTTTTTCTCTATTTTCCCCTAGATGGAGACAAAGGGATGATTTCAACCAGCAAAAGCAAACGTGTGGGCAGGAGAACTGGGGAACACAGGCTGCCTGGGTGAGCTCAGCCGCATGGATAACCCCGGAGAACTTCCTACGTGTTGCCAAGGCACAACCCTATGTGCCCAGGAAGAGCAGAACTAAGGGATTTGGGGGGGGGGGGGGGGGGGGGGGGGGGCCGCACCAGCACTCAGACATGGGTTGAAACGGGCACCCTGGGGTCATAAAGCAGGAACAACGTTCTCCAGTACTCAGGAAGTTCATAGGTGCCCTTCAGCAGGCACTGCCCCAGCAGACACGATGGCAGCTCTCCAGGTGACCCCAGTACATTATATTCTGCCCCCCAAAAACAACCAACCCCAATCTTTGAGGACCCCAAGAGCAGCACAGGCCCATGTCCTTCATGTGCAGGAGGCAAACCCATCTGCTGGCTGATTCCTTTGCCCTGGAGCTGTTGGAGCTCCACTGGATACAGACACGGTGAGGGTTCCACCTCCCACCTCACACCCACCAGCCGACTGACTCAGGCATTGACATCAGTGGCTGACAGAGGTTTTAACTGCAGCAAGGCCCTGGCACAGGGAGAGCTGGAGAGGGGCTGGTGCCCAGGGCAGGGAGGGCCAGGCTCAGGGGAANAGGGTGCCCAGAGAAGCCCTGGGATCCCTGTCAGGGCTCAAGGCCAGGGTGGATGGGGCTCTTGGGGCAGCTTGGGCTGGGGGGGGTGTCCCTGCCCGTGGCAGGGGGGCACTGGGGGTGCTGAGGGCCCACCCACACCATCTGTGACAGGCAGGTGGCCCCAGCTAATCCAGAGCAGAAATCTGAATGAGAATTTACAGGCTTTTAGAAACAAATCAGCAACTACCTGAGAATTCCCACTGGAGCAGCTGGGGTTCTGCTCCCCTAGATCCAGGTGAGTGCAGCAGAACTCATGGTTTTTTGGGGGGGATCAGCATAGATCCTGTATTGCACTACCCTCCCAGCAACAGGATGGTTGACTAAACCAAACCCCAGCATTCCTAAAGCATTCTCAGGCTCTACAAACATCCCAGTGTGAGCAAGGCTGCAAACAGGACAAGTCTTGAAAGGACACCTCTGGATTTAATGATTCTATGGAAATATTCAGAGAATTAAGGACAATTTCAACCCAGGAACCAAATCCCTTGAACTGACACAACGTTTTCCTTTCTGGCCCAGCAGCAGCTTTCCAAACCCCCATTCAGTCCCAAGCTATCAATGGGTTGCTCTCCAGCATCCACCCAAGTTTTCCAGCAGACTCAGTTTTGGGGAGCAAGAGGGGGTTGTGTCCTCTGAAGCTTGAAGCTCTGAGGACTGGGCTGTGAGGCTGTACAACTAAGATACTCATAGCACTGAAGGATGGATCAATGCTGCCTGTGACATGCAGCCCTGACTTCAACGTGCCAGAGAGGAGATGAAGGCTCCCAGCATGAAATGTGGCCTCCTGGCATCGGGTTCAAGTGAGACACTGAGCTGTTCGTCGACCTCAGTGAGGGGTAAGTGGGGTGAGTCGTTCCACTGGGTGGGAATTAAAGCTGCTAGCTCGTTTGGGTGGGTGAAGATGTGTCTTATCTGTTACACAACACCCAGAGAAGCTTTCACCCAATTATTTGTGCCCTCCCAAGAGGGCTACAGGCATCTCCCCAACCCCTCACCGCCTGCATGGCTGATACTCCTGGTGAAGGTGGAATTTAAGCCTGTTATTGACTGTGAGCCCTGAGTTTTCTCTATGTACACACTCTTCTGTACAGCTCCTTCACCACTGCCTTCTGCTGCCACCTGAGGTTAGGGAAGAGCAACCCACACAGAGCCACTTCATCCCAGCTCCAGTCCCTGTCCCTAGCCCTGCTGCTGGGGAACTTGCTCCTGAATCACAGAATCATAGAGTGGTCTGGGTGGGAAGGGACCCTAAGGATCCCAGAGCTCCAACCCCCTGCCACAGGCAGGGCCACCAACCTCCAGGCTTGGAGCTACACAAGGAAATCTGAACCCAGATCTCCTGTGCTGCAGAGTGCTATTCCACCTTGAGTTCAGCAGGCTCAATTCCTTTACTCAAAGGCAAAGGCTTGGAGTAGAGGTGAGGTTTTGACCTTTCAATGCCAACCAGTTCCTATGGCAGGACACACATCTGAGTTCACTGGAACAGCAGCGTTTGGCTGCCAGGAAAGACCACAAAGGCTTTGAAGGCATCTGAAGGTTCCCTTCCCTACCACTGCCTCATTAATGCCTTGTGCATGACCCAAGAACCCAAAGAGGAGCTCTGCAGAGCACAAATCAAGAAGAGCAGTGAGGATACAGCCACCAACATCAGCAGAGAGCACCCCTAACGCTTCAGAGCCGCGGTTCCCAAGCGCACACCACCGAGACCCCGCGATGGATGGAGCTTACCTTGCCTCCACCAGGCTGGTGCTTGATGTTGTCTGTGGATCCAATTTTGGAACGTACATTTTTCAGATCAGGAGCAGAAACGCTGCTGGTGGGGCGAGGTGGTTTGGTGGCAACGCTGCCTTTAGTGGGAGCCTTGGTAGTTGGCTTCTTAGCGTCGGCGGTTGAGGTTGTGGTTGAGGTGGTGGTGGGTTTGGTTGCAGTGGGCTTGGGTTTAGGGCGGCTGGTGGCTGCTCCAGGTAGAGCAGGGGTGGTGGTGGTGGTGGTGGTGGTGGGAGTGGTGGCACTACTCTTTGCTGTGTTCCCAGTCGCGCTCTTCGGGCGGCTCGAATCCGCTGTGGCAGCAATAATGGAAGGGAAAGGGAGGAAGAGAAGATGGGGGAGATGCCACATGCACATCCTCAGAGCCCTAAAGGTGTGCAGATAAACACAGCACCCAGCATGGAGGAGCTGATGTAGATGGAAAGGGGACAAGGTTACCTGATGGTGACTTTGCAGTGGTCTTCTTTGCCTCCGCAGGCTTGGTGTCAGTCTTGATAGCTGCCCAATGCAAAACAGGACCATGAGGATTTCAGGGAAGGGGCACTGGGTTGCACAGGGGAGAAGTCTGGAATCCCAGCACAGCTTTCCCCAGAGGCTGGGGACTCTCCACAGCTCCTCATGTACCCACAACTCCCATCACCAAAGCACCTCAAGACCTACCAGCTCCATCCCAGGACCTGCCTGGGATGACAGCAAGTCTCACACACGTTTTCCAGCCAAAGGGATGGTTCAGTCCCCAGTGATGCCACACACCTGACGTGTGGTTGACATTTTAGGTCTGAGGAGAACTTTTTGAATCCTTATTTCACTCCCAACCCCAACTGAATTCCTTTAAACCCCCCAAAACCCAAAGCCCCTTTTCTTTTCATTGCTAAACAGCAAACACAAAGCCATGTTTGTCCATCTACTTACCCCTGGATCAATTCTAACCAACACCAGACATCACTGCACGTATTCTGGGCCCTATTCTACTTGGATAAACCCCAAAATCAATCAACAGACTGAACTTGCACCGCTGGGCAAACACCAACGATCATGACCTGATTACATTCCACACAGACAGAGGACAGGCCAAAGCAGGAGCACGTCTGTGAGTCTCAGAGCAGAATAAAATCCCAAAGTTCATCAAGGAGAAAACCATGGAGAAGAATATAAAGAGAAGCTCGTTGGAAAGAGCTCTTTGAGAATGAAATGCCAGCTTTTTTACTGGCATGATGGTTAAAAAATGGCAATGATGGACAGCTTTGGCTAAAACCTGCTTCAAGAGTCCAGTGGAGGCTACAGAGATGATGAAGGGCCTGGAACATCTCCCCTGTGAGGAAAGGCTGAGAGAGCTGAGGCTGTTCAGCCTAGAGAGAAGAAGCCTGAGAGGGGATCTGATCAATGGTTGCCCTTCTCTGGACAAGCTCTAGGACCTCCATGTCCTTCTTGGAGTGAGGAGCCTGGAACTGGACACAGTAATTAATACTAAACCCTTTCAACAAAGGTCCCATCAAACCAACCTCAGCCCATTCCCTGAGACCACAACTGGGCAAACCATACAGACAGGACTGATGCAGTTTTGCAGGAATATAAAGGTTGATTTTATGGGGAGAGGGAGAACTGGAGAAAAGAAAATAAACCAGAAGAAGATAACTGAGCTCCACACAGCCTGTGGCTCTCATGGAGCTGAGAAAGTAGCTGATATTTAATACCTGAAACCATTTAGTTTCAAAACCAGGCATGATTCACCCACTGGGAAATGGTGAGGGGGACTGAACATGTGAGCACACCACGGGGATGTGACCATGAGGAAGTGAGAGAGTGCCTTTTGAGCAGATGTCCTCCTGAGGTACTGCCTTCAGACAGGCACTTCTTCTCCATCTCAGTGCTACATAATGAGAAACTAACCCCAGGCCAGAAGAGGTCCAGGTTTCCACCACCTCCACCTGTGAGCTGGCTCAAGCTGCATGTGCAAGGTGAGGCAGGTGGTTGAGTCACCTTCCCTGGATGTGTTCAAAACAAGGGTAGCTGAGGTACTTAGGGAGATGCTTTAGCTTAGGATAGGATTGGTTGGACTTGATCTTCAAAGGTCTTTTCCAACCTTGTGATTCTGTGCTCTACCCAAGCAGAATCATTAGCCTGTGGCTTGTTGTGACCCCCCTTTGGGCCCCACCACGCTCTTCCCCCTCTAGCACGCCCTCGCTTCCTCCTCCTGCCTTCTCCCACCATCTCCCTCTGTGCATTTCCAGCTCCAGAGAAAACAGCTCCAACTCTCCTGATGGAGGTTCTCCAGCTGACCTCATCCCTCCCTCGCCCACCCAGTTCTCCCGGTACTCTGGCATCGGCCCACCACCCTCTTCCTCTGTACATCTTGGCACTTGGAACAACCTGCCGGCATCTCTGCATCGCTGACTCCATCTCCTTTCAAATGTCATCAGCAAACACGTCTTTGTTTGTCTCTCCAGTTTGGAAGGAGACATTCACTGAACTCATTAAAGCCCATCAGGCATTCCAGGCTCTGGTTTGAATAAGAGACCACACAAAATTCATCTCACAAGGATGTCCACAGTTCAGATATGTGGCTGTTGGGAAGCACAACGCTTCCTCTTCCCAGGATTAATTGTGTTTTCCCCTGGAGCTCCAAGCATGGAGTGTCCATCTACCCTGAGATATTCCAGCACAGTTACATCACCACTCATCTTTTGGGGAAGAGGAGTTATGAATTCCTGCCTTGGGGACAACAGGGTGGCCATGTGTCTGCACACTAATAACCTGTTCAAAATCAGTCCATGCTTTCTTGTCTCTAAGTGTGTTTGGGACCTACTGGAGCTAATGGATGTTCTCAGAGCAATGTCTGAGATGTCATTAATGGGGTGACAACAGAGCTGCTTCCCATTTGGCCCCTGGGGCACTGTGTTTGGCACAGAGCGTTCGCCTTCCCCAAGCTGGAACAAAATCCAGCTGGAGGCCGGTCATGAGTGGCATCCCCCAGGGCTCAGTACTGGGTCCAGTTTTGTACAACATCTTTATCACTGACCTGGATGAAAGGATTGGATGTTCCCTCAGTCAGGCTGCAGATGACACTGAGCTGGGAGGACTCTGTTGTTCTGCCTGAGGGTGGGGAGGCTCCTCAGAGGGACCTGGCCAGGCTGGGTCCATGGGCTGAGCCCAAGGGGCTGAGGTTCAGCAAGGCCAAGGGCAGAGTGGTGCCCATGGGACACCCTGACCCCCAGCAGCGCTGCAGGCTGGGGGCAGAGCGGCTGGAGAGCTGCTGGGGAGAAGGACCTGGGGGTGCTGGGTGACTGGGACTGCCCAGGAGCCAGCAGTGTGCCCGGGGGGCCAGGAAGGCCAAGGGCATCCTGGCTTGTGTCAGAGCCAGCGTGGCCACAGGGCCAGGGCAGGGATTGTGCCCCTGGGCTGGGCCCTGGGGAGGCTGCAGCTGGAGTGCTGGGGGCAGTTGTGGGCCCCTCACTCCCAGAAGGCCAGGGAGGTCCTGGAGCGTGTCCAGAGAAGGGCAACCAGGCTGGGGAAGGGGCTGGAGAGCAGCAAAGCTTGCGAGGAGCGGCTGAGGGAGCTGGGGGGGTTGAGCCTGGAGAAGAGGAGGCTGAGGGGAGACCTTCTCAGCCCTCCCCTGCCCTGCCAGGAGGGTGCAGAGAGGTGGGCGAGGGTCTCTTCAGCCAGGGGCCAGGAGCTGGGAGGAGGGGCAATGGGCTCAAGCTGCCCCAGGGCAGGGTCAGCTCAGCTGGGAGGGCAAAGTTCTTCCCTGGCAGAGCTGTGGGGCTGTGGCAGGGGCTGCCCAGGGAGGGGGCTGAGTCCCCACCCCTGGGGGTGTTTAACAGAGGGGAGATGAGGTGCTCAGAGATCTGGCTCAGCACAGGACAGGGACGGTTGGACTCAATGATCTTAAAGGGCTTTTCCACCCTGGTCACTCTGGCATTCTGTGATTCTGATGAAGCTGATGTCATTTCAACCCTGTATTCTTCCCACAGCAGTCAAAAACCTCCCCATCTGTTCAACAGTCTTGTTTTTCAGAGGCACTGGCTCGAGTGCTTCACATCCTCTTTGGAGGTTTGCTCCTCCCAAGTTCTAGACTGGTTTTAGCCTTGATTCCAACCACTACGATGGCCAAACACAGAGGCAAGAGCATCCTTTTTCTTAAACCAAGCACACTGGATAACTGCATCAACCCTGAATCATACTGAGCTGCTCCAAGTTGGCCTTGAAGGTCATTCAGCTCTGCTCTTGGAAGAGCAAAGAGGTTTGACCTTCAGTCTCTGTGCCCTGGCACAGGATCTTGTCTTCTGCCCTATTAAAAGGGTTGAGATTCCAGCTCCCACTCAGCTCCAAATCAATTCCCAACTGACAGTGAGGCCAGTTCACACCTCAGCAGCTTCTCCCAAGCTGTGATATTTCAAAGGACCAACCTTTTTTAAACTCTTCTTCTTAGTTTTGGGGGTTTCTTTTCTTTTGAACCTGAAGATCACAAGCTTGCTCCTTAGGAGGCTAATTTTAATTAACAGATGGGGCCAGGGGATAACCTCAACACCCACAATAAAGCAGTCACCATAGCAGAGGACACAAGAAAGACATCTACACAAACAGAAACCAGCAGCTGGCTCCAAAAAGACATCTCCTGAGGGAAAACCAAGGGACAACTTACATGTTGGCCTCTTGGGAGGAGAAGTAGCTGTAGGTTTTGCAGCTGCAGTGATGGGTGATGCTGCTGTGGTCTTGGCAGTAGCAGAGGTGCTCCTGACGGTCGCTTTAGGAGTGGTGGATGTTGGAGGCTTTGAAAGGGAGGTCCTCTTCTCCACAGTCTTTGTGTCTGCAACCTGGAAATGGAGAGGGGATGTTAAAACCAGCGTCTTGCTGGGGGTCTCTTCAGAGGCTTCTCCAACAAGAAAAAGAGTCTGAAGTGAATTGGAATTGTTTCAGCTCTTAAAAATTAAAAATTAGGGAGTGATGTGACATTATAGAATCATAGACTGGTTGGGGTTGGGAGGGACCCCAAGGAGCACAGAGCTCCAACCCCCCTGCCACAGGCAGGGCCACCAACCTCCAGGCCTGGAGCTACACAAGGTTCCCCAGGGCTCCAGCCAACCTGGCCTTCAACCCCCCCAGGGACGGGGCACCCACCCCCTCTCTGGGCAGCCCCTTCCAGCCCCTCCCCACTCTCTCTGCACAGAACTTCCCCCCAGTCTCTCCTCTAACCCTTCCCTCCTCCAGCTTCACTCCAGCCCCCTTGTCCTGCCAGTCTCTGCCCTTCCCAAGAGCTGATTCCCCTCCTGCTCCTGGGGTCCCTTCAGGGACTGGCAGGCTGCAATGAGGTCCCCCCACAGCCTTCTCTTCTCCAGCCTGACCCAGCCCAGCTCCCTCAGCCTCCCTCCATAGGGGAGCTGCTCCAGCCCTTGGATCATCTTTGGGTCCCTATATATCAGAGCACAGGAGATTAAAAACAGAATTAAGGGATGCTGAAGCGAGCGACTATATTCAGTGTGGGGCACAGAGGCACCAACCCTGTTGGGTATCAGGCTTCCTCCAGATCTGTTCCAGCACTGCTGTGCCAAGGGGGCTCTGGTTTCTGAACAACATGGAAAGCTCCACCTGTGATACTTGTGGGAGAGATTTCTCTCCTTCAGGAGTGGAAATGCTTCCTAGGCTGAGGAGAAACGTGTTAAAACCCTGTGGAGCTGAGAACTGTGTGTCTGGTTCATTCCTCACTTGGGAATCTATTTCATCCCTGCTACATCACTGGATTGTTAAGGGACTGAGCTCTCAGGTATTAAAACACAGAGCCAGCACATGGGAAGAGCAGGATGAGAAGTGGATTCCATCAGAAAGGGATTCTGAGTCATGGAAACACATCAGCTGAGATGACAATGCTGGTTCACAGCTCAAGTCCAGGCTTATCCCATGCTTCACAGGCTTTTTGTCACTGTAGTTTGGTTCCAAACACACTCAAATGCAGTGATTTCAGCTTCCAAGTGTAGTAGCAACCCCAGAGCTTGGACAGCAACAGGGAGCCACTGGAATAGGTGTTTGAATTTAGACTTCTTCCTCCACCCAGCAAGTGAACCCCAGGAAAACTCACAGGGTGTTTCCCACACTGTCACCCTTCCTCAGCTTTATGATGCCCACAATTCTCCTTTTATTGGGGCATTACAAATCCCTGGCATCTCCAGTGTACTGTCACCTTCCCACAGTTCCTACCCAGGGCCAGACATCCTAATGAGGAGACAGCCAGAGTCTCCACAGTGATCTTTCCCTCCATCAGTCTCAGCACTGCAGCTCTCTATTCACTCCTCCTGCTCTCCTGTCTGGATTTAAGAGTTATCTGGTGTCTGTAGGGTATAGACACTTGAAACACCCTCCTCCCTTAGTCCTGAGGAGATATAACAACTTATCTCATGTACTTCATGGCTCCCACAAGGGGAGTTGTGGTAACAGAGTCAAGATTTCTTCTCTGTGATGGTGCAATTAAATGCTTGGGCTCCAACATGAGTAGCTGCAGCTCTCATAACATGGGGAATCATGTTCTCAATCTTCACAGAACCCCAGAATGTCAGGGGTTGGAAGGGACCTTCAAAAATCACCTAGTCCAACCCCTGCCAGAGCAGGGTCCCCTAGGTTAAGGCACACAGGAACACATCCA
>VZTU01030599.1:0-17292 GCA_013400835.1 Zapornia atra
TGAAGATATTAAACAGGGCTGGAGAACGTGGTGCTGGAGCTGTGACAGCATGGAGGCAGACCTGGCCCCGTATAGGAATGGTGGGAGCAGAGTCTGGGCATTGATAGGGAGAAAGGAAGAGGCTGTCAAGTGAGCTGCAGTTTTGTTGGGTCTCAATGTCACGTGTGAACCTCTGTTTGTGTCCTTTCTCTCTTGCAGGTTTTGGTGCCTGGGATCACGTCTCCAGCCTGAGACTCAAACCGTTCCGGCGAATGCAGGTGCCTGCTTAGAGCTGCACATACACTGTGTGTCTGTCTGTGTTGAATTCTCAGGTCTACTTAAATTAATGATCCAGAGGTTTTTTCCTTTGGCCAAGGCCATGTCATACCTGTGATGATGCCTCTTTTTTATGATGTTGCTTTTTTGGGAGGTAGCAGTCAGCTCAGAAATACCTGTCCTCAGAGTCTTGATGTTACAGGATGAAAGGTTGATTGCTAATGGAACCTGTAGCTAGTGAGGTGTAGGTACTAGTCAGGAAACAAAGGTAAAGGGGGGTGTTGGTTTTGGCTGAGATAGAGTTGATTTCCTTCTCAGCAGCTGGTACAGGGCTGTGATTTGGGTTTGTGCTGAACACAGTGTTGCTAACACAGGGATGTTTTCGTTACTGCTGAGCAGTGCTTGCATAGAGCCAAGGCCTTTGCTACCTCTCACCCCACCCCACCAGCGAGTAGGCTGGGGGGGGACCCAGCCAGGACAGCTGGCCCCAGCTGCCCAAGGGATACTCCATACTGTATGACATCATGCTCAGCATATAAAGCTGAGGTAAGAAGGAAGGGAGGGGAAAGACATTCTGAGTGATGGTGTTTGTCTTCCCAAGTAACCATTATGCGTGATGGAGCCCTGCTGTCCTGGGAAAGGCTGAGCACCTGCCTGCCCATGGGAAGGGAGGAATAGATTCCTTGTTTTGCTTTGCTGTGTGCAGCTTTTGCTTCACCTGTTAAAACTGTCTTTATCTCAACCCACAGGTTTTCTCAGTTTTACCTTTCTGTCCTGCTGTGGGGGAGTGAGTGGCTGTGCGGTGCTGAACTGACCGCCGGGGTTAATTCACAAGGTGGCAGAGTAGCTTCAGGTGTTCATTATGTGTCAGGAAAGTAGGGATAAAAAGCTTTCTTTGCAGTTGGTTTTGGAGATGAAGCTGGATGTTTGTATGAAAGGAATTATGTGAGCTACCTCAGTAGCTGGGAATGGACGGTAACCCAGGAGGTTTCTTCTAGTTCTGTATTTCTAGACTGCTGCATCCTTTCCCTGTTAAGATGGATACAGTCATCGTTGCTGAAAGGAACAGGCCTTCTTTATCATGTAGCTTCATGTAATGTATTTTTTTCTTTGTAGGTGTGGGATGCTTGTTCAGAAGCCATGATCATCTTTGAGAAAGATGACTTAGATGACATGGGTTACATAGTGGAGAATGAGGTCATTATGGCTGCTCTCACAAAGCAGTTAGATGCAGTAGCAGGTACTGGACAGCTTCTTTATTCTTTTATTTCCTGCAGAGAGCTTTCAGTTACTTGCCTTCTGTTGCATGCGCTACCTTATGAGAGGGAGAAAGATAAATAAGTAACATTCAAGCCACAGGCAACTTCTAGAATGGGGGGGAAGGAAGAAATCTGTCTTCCAAAAAGCTACATAGCCAGTAAATTGTCGCATACGTAGCTCTCCAGAACATAGTCTGGACATAGGCAGACTTAATGAAAGGATCTGCAGCTTTCTATCCCGAGCTGCCCTTGCAGTGACAAAGGGTTGGCCAGATCTGGTCTTTTCATGGTGCCATTACAGGATCAGCTCTTGGGGCACCATTAAGACACGCATGGCCTTTGCTGCTGTAGCGATGCTGCCTTGTTTCATGTCTGTATCATGCTGTGACCATGGTACTTTGTGTTCCCATCAGACCGGGTGGAGGTTTTCTACGGGAGCAGAGCAGTCGGGTATACCTGGCCCCTTCCCTCCCACAGCTGTGACACAAGCCCTTGGGTCCAAATTGAGTTAGCTGATGGACGCAGACTTCAGACCAAACTGCTGGTAACTAAACTTTTCATTTCTGTTGATCAGGCATCATCTCTCACCCAAGTCCTTTCCACTGGATTTGGTTCTGATTCCGTGTGTGCCGCTCCACCCACGTGGAGGGCTTGAGTGAGGTGAGTGGCCAGCTCTGTCAGAGACACTATGGGACTTGGTGCAAGGCCTTTTCTGTACCTGATGCAAAAAAGACTGTGCTGAATTGGACAAGAGCAGAAGGGGTCACCTCTTCTGGGTTTTGGGGAATCTTTTGTATTGTTTTTTTTTCCAAGTAAACAAAAAGTGTGCATGTGCAGGCTGGTGTTTGCAGGCTGGAATATTGGCTTTCTTAGGAGCTGCTGAAGAGATTGCTTTGTATCTCTTTGTTTTGCAGATCGGTGCAGATGGTCATAACTCTGTGGTGCGGAAGGAAGCTGAAATTAAGAACATTGAGCATCGGTATGACCAGTCAGCTGTTGTGGCAACTCTTCACTTGTCTGAGGTGATTCTGATAGATGACCCTTCCATAAGTAGCAGAACAGCTTAAGCAGGTGATCCAGGTCCACATCAGTTATAACCCTCCACTTGCTTCTGTCCACCATAGGCCACAGACAATAATGTAGCATGGCAGAGGTTCCTTCCCACAGGCCCAATTGCCCTCCTTCCGGTAAGATGACTTGTGGTCTCTGTGTTTTTTAATTATTTTTTTTTAAAGTCTGTTCTTTTCCAGTAGCTTAATTTCTGCCCATGCCTTTCTGTGTTGGTTCTGTCTTAAAAATTTGTCCTTATGCCCTTTCTTTTCAGTTAGTGCATTTGTTTGTCCCTCCTGCCCTCACTTTATCTGTGGTATTTCCCACTTGTAGCAAGTTGGGCTGGAAGAGTAATATGCAGAGGGACTGGTGTGGGGCAGGGCAGTGGGGAAATCTTTGCATTGATTGTTTGTCTTTTGATTTTTCCCTTGAAAAAGCTGTCTGACACTGCCAGCTCTCTGGTATGGTCTACATCTCATGAACATGCATCGGAACTCCTCGCTATGGATGAGGAAAGTTTTGTGGATAGCATCAACTCTGCCTTTGTGAGTATCAGCCTTGTGGTGGCTGTGAGGCTGACCTATGGCTTAAAGTGGAACCCTATGGCTTAAAGGGTGGTAATGGGAGAGGTGGATTCTCCTCTGGTGAGGATGATGCTGAAAAGGCAGTTGGCAGGGAAGAGATGACTCCTCGGGACTGAATTCGGTCAGTTCTGAAAGTCACACAAGAAGCTGAACTAAATTTCCTAAATATGGGAAGAGTAGAGTCATCCTAGTTGGAAACTTGTGTGTGTCCTAGAACAATGAAGATAGTTTTTTCTACTGTATAACTATGTCCAAGGTGTTAAAATTCAGTATTTAGAGTGTGTTCCTTTTTTATTTCCAACTGGATGCTTTTACATGTCTGGTTTGGGGTTAACATCTAAAGATTTGCTTGTTTGTTTGTTTCAGTGGAGCAACGTGAACCACTCTGACTTCATTGACACTGCTGGGGCCATGTTTCGGTCAGCGATCTCCCTGCTGAAGCCCTCAGGGACGGCAGCCCGCCAGCTGCCCCCCAGCGTGGCGAGAGTGGAGGCAGGGAGCCGGGCCCGGTTCCCGCTCGGCATGGGGCACGCCACCCAGTACGTCCAGCACCGCCTGGCCCTGGTCGGGTAAGGTTCCCCAGTGGTGGCCCTTGGCTGAGTGGGTGTCATGTGGTTAGAAATTACATGATTATAGCAACTCCCAATCAACAAATTAGATAGAAATCACTTATAGTCTCAGTATGACTTTATCCAGGCCCAGTGTGTGCCACGTGCTCTTGGGTGAACAGAGTCCCTCTGTGTGAGAAGCGGGCTCTCCGTTGTGTGTGCTGTCTGTGTAAACGGAGATAGTGATTCCCCTTCTCTGGTTTGTGTAGTCAAGTGAAACAATCCAGTATCTCATGCTGGACTTGCACTTCCCCAAACAATGTAGCAGCCTATTCTGTGCACTGGTTCAGGTTTTAAACTCATCTTTCTTGAACACATATGGCAAAGCTTATAAATAGTTCTGGATGGGACGTCATAGGCTTTTGTACAGTGGCCTGTACAAATAGGAAGAGATCTCATCTTTTACATTCTATAGCTGCATGTACTTTTTTTCCCCTGCCACAGCTGCAATACACTGGTAGCTTATAGTATTTCCTGGATGCCATATTATTCTTCAGATACTTTTCATCTTTCCAACTTGTGAGTCACTCTGAGCTGGGGAGCACTCTGTGCTTTATACTTTGTTGATATGCATGATGTTACGTTTCATGCCCAAACTTCATGTCATTTCTCTAACTTTAAGGCTCCCTTATCAGTATGCCTGTCTTTGTCCTTTTATAGATAAGTCTGCTCACGAAGGAACCTGATTTTGTTTCTGTTCAGTGATAGCCACTTCTCCTTTGTATTCATGATGTCTGTCTGCTTTGTGTTTGTGAAATGTGCTAACTTCCTGTTGTGCCAAGGTTGCTTACAAAAACATTAAGGCCTGTTCCACAGTGATCTGAGAGAGGACTTTGGCTTGCTACCTCGTTGTAACTTTTCCTTTCAGAGCTGCTTTTTGTTATCTCTCCTTTGTCTTGCTTCTTACAACTGGAGAGGCAGTCAGGTAGTTCAGCATAGCATGCAAGGAGGTTCTGGATAAAGCCTATGTGGTGCTGTAAGGTGGTGCTCATTGCAGAGAGGTGAGGAGTGCTATACTCATCCCTTCTGGGGTTTGCCAGCCATTATGGCTTTCTTCAAGAAGGGATATAAAGTGCTGTCTTTTCTTGCTCCAGGGATGCAGCACACAGAGTCCACCCGCTTGCAGGACAAGGTGTCAACCTGGGCTTCGGTGATATTGCCTGTTTGGCTCAACACCTCAGTGCAGCAGCCTTCAGTGGGAGTGATCTGGGTAAGGAAGATGATTGTTTTACAGGCTTTTGCTGCTAACAGCAGGACAGGGGTCATCTGCTGCAGGTTGTGTGCTGCTGGTTTGTGTTTGAAAGGTGAAAAGTCTTTCAAGGCAAAACTGATGTCCATTGGCTGTGGAGCAGTTTTGTTGGATCCAGTTTCCATCCCACAAATCTCAAAGCCACTTTAAAAAAAGAAAATCTGCAGGATGGTTGTTAAAGAGTTGGTGAGATGAAGACCAGCAGCTGATCAAAGGAGGCCTCCTTTCTCCCTTTGCTTTCTACATTTTCCTTTGTCGGTGGAGGCTGCTGTATAGATAAGATGCACAATTCTTTTGTGGCAAGAAACTTTTAATAGGACCATTCATTTTTCTCTTCCAGGCTCTTTAAAACATCTCTTAAAGTTTGAGACAGAACGACAGAGACACAACGTCTCCTTGATAGCTGCTATTGATGTGCTAAAGAGGCTTTACTCCACCAGGCTGGCTCCTTTGGTGTTGCTGAGGACATGGGGATTGCAAGCCACAAACGCCCTGCCTCCTGTCAAAGTAAGAATCTCATTTTAGTGAGGGCCATAGGGAGAGTCCAGAACTGATCTTGAAACGTATGGAATTGGGGAAGATTAGTTTGGATTAGTTGGAAAATCCTAACTCATTCAAACTGAGGTTTTGTGTCCTGGATGAGCCTGAGGAGCTCCTCAGTAACTGAGGACTTGGTTGTAACAGTTTCTCCTGCAACACAAAGGAAGATGAGGATCTAAGTGTCTGTACATTGTATCAGGAGTGAGAGGTTAGACCTCATTAGAAGTCTTTTGGCTTTATTTTGCTGTGGAATGAAAATGTGGAACCTTGAGCTGCATTCCCAAAAAGCCCTATGAAAAACCAGCCCTATGAAGACACTAAGACACTGTCAGCTTCTCTAAGACTCGAGCTGACCTGGCAGGTGTGTGCAGCTCAAACGAGTTACATGATTCTGTGCTGGTTTGCCTTGTGAAAATGCTTCCTGGTGGCAGAAGTGCAAGTCTTTGCAACAGATGGTACCTGAGGAGAAGGCAGTGAGGAGGAGGTTCAGTCTTAAACACAGACCCTCTGTTTGCAGCCTGTCTGCCTGAACTCTGCACTGTCTTTACCTAGTTGCAGGTTTTTCATGAGGTTCCTTCAGCCACTTGCTCTCAAAGCTCTGAAGCACTGTCAAAGGAGAATCACAGAATTGGCTTGGTTGGAAGGGACCCTTTAGACCATCAAGTCCAACTGTCACCTGAACCTGCCAACCACCACTAAGCCATGTCTCTAAACATGTCATCGGTCTTTTAAATACCTCCAGGGATGGAGACTCCTCCACCTCCCTGGGCAGCCCATTCCAATGCCTGACAAGCCTCTCTGTGAAGAAGTTTTTCCTCACAATCATTCTAAACCTCCCCTGGCATAACTTGATGCCATTTCCTCTTGTCCCATGGCTTGTCACTAAAGAGAAAAGGTCAACCACAGCCTCTCCACAGCCTCCTTTCAGGTAGTTGTAGAGAACGATTATTTCTCCAGCCTAAACAACCCCAATTCCCTCAGCCATTCCTCATTTCTCAATTTGAGTGTTTTATTCCATAAATCATCTCCCTGTGGTGTGCAGGTGGTCTGTTTCCTTTGTGGTATGGTCATGCTTCAGACACTATCTGTGTTGAAGAGCAGTAAATTCTTAAGGTGTAGTAGCTGCCACTGGCAAGGTATCTTTATGAGTTGCACTAAAAAGAAGATTATGCTGCTGCTTTTCTGCTCAGATTTTTTTTTCTGGTTTTCTGTCCAGAGCAGAAACCAAAGGAAGATCCTTCTCTGAGCACAGACCCTGTTGGTAACACCTCTGGTTTGTGCAACTTGGGAAGGGAAGGGAAGGCTGCAACTTCTTTCATTTCATGGTGTGCAGGGACAGGTGCTCTGCACGTGGCTAAAACAGCTGACAAAGAGCAGTTGTCCACATGTATATTAAGAGGGAAGGAGGCTACAGCTGCTCTCCAGAATGAATGTGTTTTACCAGTTTATGAATGACTCTTTTCTTCCCTCCTTTCAGGAGCAAATCATGGCTCTTGCCAGCAAGTGATCTGTTGTCACTTCGGAGCAGCAGCTTCCCAGTGAATGCATTGCCCTTATGAGGACTGTGACCCACTTGAATCTTTGAATTGTGTTATTTTAATTTAACAATAAAACTGAGGGATTGAGCCACATATGTCATCATCCATTGGTTTGTGCAAAAGTTCTGTCTCATCTGCTCTCCTCAGGAGGACTTAGGGTCGCTTCCTGTAGTACCACGAGGTCTTCAGCCACAAACTGTATCTACAGCCTGCTTTCATAGAATCATAGAATGGTCTGGGTTGGAAGGGACCCCAAGGATCATAAAGCTCCAACCCCCCTGCCACAGGCAGGGACACCAACCTCCAGGCCTGGATCTACACAAGGTTGCCCAGGGCCCCATCCAACCTGACCTTGAACACTGCCAGGGATGGGGCATCCACCACCTCTCTGGGCAGCCTGTTCCAGCCCCTCACCACTCTCTCTGTAAAAAACTTCCCCCTAATATCTAATCTAACCCTTCCTTCCTTTAGCTTTAATCCATTCCCCCTTGTCCTGCCATTATCTGCCCTTTTAAAAAGTTGAATCCCCTCCTGCTTATAAGCTCCCTTCAGGGACTGGCAGGCTGCAATGAGGTCCCCCCGCAGCCTTCTCTTCTCCAGGCTGAACCAGCCCAGCTCCCTCAGCCTCTCTTTGTAGGGCAGGTGCTCCAGCCCTCTCATCATCCTCGTGGCTCCTCTGACCCCTCTCCAACAGTTCCACATCTCTCTTGTATTGGGGGCCCCAGCTCTGGACACAGGACTCCAGATGGGGCCTCCCCAGGGCAGAGCAGAGAGGGACAATCCCCTCCCTGTCCCTGCTGCCACCCCTCTGCTGATGGAGCCCAGGATCCCATTGGCCTTGCGAGCTGCCAGAGCCACTGCTGGCTCATGTTCAGTCTCTACCCACCACAATCCCCAAGTCCTTCTCAGCAGGGCTGCTCTCCAGGAGCTCTTCTCCCAGTCTGTATCTGTGGCTGGGATTCTTCCAGCCCAAGTGCAGCCCCTGACACTTGGCAGTGTGGAACCTCATTAGGTTCCCCCGGGGAGAGTTCATTTTGGCCCTTTTGATGGAAGACTGAGGTGGAAGCAGCTGGCTGTCTTTTTTGCAAATGCAGTGATGGATTTTGCCAGCTACAACTGGTTTTTTTGCTGCTTAATTACTATCAGTTTTCTCTGAGATGATTTCTAGAGCTGTTGTGTCACTCCTGTGTTCTTTGCACTTCCTGGTCGTGCAAAGCAGGGGTGGTTTTCAGTAGAGGAGAGATGGCTCTTGCTGGCAAGTATGTTTGAAAGCTCTAACCTGTCTCTTTCCCCCTTTTCCCTGCCCTTCTCTTGGTGCTTTATTTCATAATGCTGTTCTTTGTGGAACTGGATAGATTTCAATGTTCCATAAAAAAGAGATGCAAGACAACAGGAGTATCTTGGACAGAAAACTACACCACAACATCAGAATATTGTTACAAATGTTTTAATTACTAAAATAGACATTCAAGATATTCTCTCTTAGGTTCCAAACACCAGCCTCCTGCATTAGACATTCCACACTCACAACATGAAGTGAGCAATGGGCAAGACTCACACATAGGGTTGACCAGTATGAGGAATTAACACCAGAAAGAATGAAATGTAAGTTTTGAACTGAAAGCCTTTACTTGTGCTGCTTCAGTCACTCATGTTGGGCAGTTCCTGTTAGTGACTGGCTAAAAGACATTAGGAAGGAAGAGCTACAAATCAGGGCTGCACATAGAACTCTTCTCTTAAAAGGGTGCTTAGTCTTTATTTAAGCTAATAAATAATCTCATTGCACTAGGGTAAGTGTGAGGACCTGACTGGCTTCTCTACATCCCACACCCACCTTGAGTAGTTCAGCTGTAAACAGCAGGGGCTCAGTTCTGCACTTCCTTGCAAAAGAAACCTTTGAGCAGAGTTTTTGTTTCTCTCATGACTGCAGGATCAGGCCCCTGATAGAGAGCAGCAGTTTTGCTTCAGTTAATGAATTGTGCCACTGACAAATGAAGGCCCCTGAGCATTCAGATTTAATGCAACTTTGGTACTGGGAAGCAGAGACTCACACCTAGTGTTTGTAGTACCAGAGTCTGAGGTGAAGAACACAGGAAAGAAACGTTCTCTGTGTGGTACCTGTCTGGTTCTAGACCATCCTCCCTTCAGATAAACCCAAACCCTGATGTTCTCCTCAGGGCTAGTGTCTATTCAGTTGGCAGAATAGTTAGTGCTGCTGCTGCTTGTTCCTTATAACATCCCACCTTCCCTTCCTGTTCCAAATACCTTGCTGCTTATGGCTCTCAGCCCCAGGATCTCTTAACAGTTTGTCACAGCACTGGCTCAGACTGAAAGAAGACTTTGGGATTATTAAGTTAGCTAGTTCTCAGGAGCAGCACAGCCTGGTGAGTAACTGCTGCATCCTGCTTTGTGTTCTCTGGGAATACAAAACTGAATGCAATGGGTCAGACACAATGAATGTGCCTGCAGTCACCCTGTGGTGCAGACCAGACCACATGCAAAGTTCTGCCAAACATAAGGAGTAAGAAATAGGAGTAAGAAATATCTGTGGTTGAGAAGAGGCCAGGACTATCTGTGTGTTCAAACTGAAGTTACTAGTGAGGAAGCAACAGCAGTTTGGTGTGGCATGGCAATTTCCCAAGGTGGTTCTCAAAACAGATTCTGATAAGGAGTCCAGGCAGGGTGAAGGAAACAGCCTGAATCTACAGCGAGGTGTCAGTGTTGAGACAAGTACAAGTAGCGCCGTCCCCAGCCTCCTGGGGCTGACTGAAGGTGTTCAATCAGCAGCACACCTTGCACTCTGGTGCTGGAAAACCTGAGGTAGGAGAAGGGGGCAGCTCATCAGCCACAGTCAAACTCGCCCTGCTGACCAGAGGAGGTGGGCTGATGTTCACAGTGAGGCAAGGGTCTGAGTCTTCAAACTGCTTAGCAGGATGAGTGAGGGCATGAGCGTGCTTCTTCCTCCCCTTGCTGGGAATTGCCAACTGTTTTCAAATCCAGTTTGCACAGGTGGTGGTAGGAGGGCAGTCTTTGGTTTTACAGCAGTGGGAAAGGTGTGTTACAGCACATGGGTAACTGCAAATGCCTGAGAGGAATTCATCATGAGAGCAGGGGATAAAAGCTTCCCTTAGTCACTTGAGTTATACCTCTCTCTTCTTACACCTGGGATAAGTTTATCTTTACCTTACACCTTCCATGACAGGTAGAAGATAGTAATTTTTTATGAGCTAGCTGCCAGCTGTTTCATGGGATGGAAAAAACTGTCTCTACAGCTGTTTCTATTTAGGATAATGCAAGGGCTGCACTTGGAGCCTCAAGATCTTGATGTTCTCTACAGCCAGGATCCTACAAGCCTGATGCTTTATTTCAAATACTGATCTTTCATTGCTTCTGTGTGTTGGGTGTATAAGAGAGGGCAAGACACACTTTAAATTGTTACTCAAATAGCTTCACAATATTCTGAAGTCTTGGGCTTCCTAAAGAGCTGCAGCCCCTTCACTGAATGTGCTGTGCTGTGCTGAAGGCCCTGCTGTAAGTAACAAAAACAGTTCCAGAGCAATGTGAGGCTGCAGAGACCATTGTACAGGTCCCACTCCCCTGTATTGAACTAAAGAGAAATGAAGTTTAAAACAATGTAAAGTGAGCAAGGGATAAGCAAACCAGGGGTAAGAAAGCAGTGCTACTTCTGTTCTTGTTCTCCCTGTTTCTGATGCTAACTCCACTCTCTCCCTGTTTTCATCTGTTAAACCACTCAAACAGCTTGTTTCACCCCAGCACTGTGTTCAGAGGCTCTTAAGAAAAGTGCAGGAAGGGATAAGCCCCAGCTGGGAGATGGGAAATGACACCTCAGACAAACTGGGCCGGGGTGTGCCAACAGCTCGCTGTCCCCACAGGTCCCTCCTGGCTGTGCAATGCCCATTTCCCTTGTGCTAGCACTAGAGCTGACTCTCTGGTGAGCTAATTTAACTCCAGTTTGATGTTGTGAGAGGAGCACCAGTGTCAGAGGAAAGAAGGTTGTGGGACTGCCTTGCTGGGAGCAGAGAAACAGAACCATCTCTCAGGCCAAGGGATCAGCCATTTCAGTGGACTGTGCCCTTTGTTTCCTCATGGGTGTCAAGTGACAAGTGTTCCTTGTGGTGGTGGAGTTTAAACAGCCAGTGCTGCTGTCTGGCTGTGCCAGCACAACCCCCTGTTACCAGCACACGATGAATGAATCCAGTTTCGAGGCCAGAGGTACAGTGTGGCTGCACAGGTCTGTCAAGGGCATCAAAAGGAACCAGGGAGTTGGGCACATGTTCTGCTTAGGAAACGGCTGTTGCCTGACAAGTTTGCTTGTCAAGTTGTTGTTTGGCAAGTTTCAGGCAGCACCCTCCCCAAAACCATGCCTAAAGTGTGCTCATGGCAGGCCCCTTCTTGAAGGACCAGAGTTGTCTTGTGGTGCATTAGCTAAGCAAACAGCCAGGTACTTGGAATGCTGAGGCTGGCAGCATCCAGAGCTGTTCACTCTTCTCTGAATGACTGTTGATTTCATCTTTAGGTTGTGTAATTAACATCTCACAAGCAAAGTGAAGTTATGTAGGTTTAAGATAAAAGGGGAAGGAGAAACCAGATGTCTGTAGTCTACCACCCTATGCCAGGTAGGCTGTGCTTCTAGTGATGGGACACTATTTCAAGCACGCTGGTGAAAGCTGGCTTTGAGCTACTGACTGGAGTTCAGGCCCCTTTGACTTTCAGAAGGCAGCTTCTGGATCAGTTACAGCAATCACATTTATAAATCATACTGTGGCAACTCTCATTATGCACGATGCCAGTCCTGGGTGAAGATCTGTTCTACAGCTTTGGTCCATGCTCAGCCCTGTGAGGGACTCCAGCTGAACAATGTACCTGGAGATTTCAATTTGCTTTCTCAGCTTTTCAGAAAGGCTAAAGTCCACAGGAACATCCCAGCTCAATATGTTATCCCCAGAGACTGCAGTAGGTGAAAGGTAGCACCCAAAGTCCAGCTTGTCTCTATGTTGTTCACTTTCTTTGTTAACTATAGAGGAAGAAAAAGAAGGTGTTCCTGACAATAATCTAGATTAAAGCTTTACACAGATGACAAGAACTACATGTAACAACTCTGGAAATACTCAGAAGAGAATCAGCCAGAAGAATTAACTAATGGTTATTGATTGGTAAGAGAAATTTGGAAGCTGGATCTGGGATTTAACAGTTTTCCTCACCTGTAAGAGTGTGTTGTCCCTAAATCCAAACCCTTCCTTTAGTAAAGCAGTGATGTAAGTGAGATCCATGCAGAGGAAGGGACTGGCTGAGTTGTACCTCTCCATGTTATCACAGACTAGAAAAGGAGGAAAAAAAAATACCTCAGCAAAATAAAGCAGCTTTTATCTACATGACACCTTTGAACTGCCCTCAAGCCAAAGCCTACTTAATCAAGCCATCTGCTTCTATTGATGGGTACGTGTGACACGTGGTGGTATGTGCTACACAGCTGCTCTAGAACGTTGGAAAATAAACCATACACTACTTAAAATTTCTCTTAACTCCATCATAAGTACCTAAGTTACATAATCCACATAGCTGTTTTGATGTGTGAAGTTCTGCTCAAGTGGTACCTGGCAGGGAATTGGTTATTACTTAATCTTTGAAGAGCACAGCATCATTTTGTCTTCCTTGTCTGGTCCCCAGGGACAGCTCCAGCAATGGCTCCTCCTTCTAGGTTGGCAGCTGCTTTTGGGGTTTTTTTTCAACCACAGATGTCCAAGGACTCAGAAGAGTCTGTTGCCCAACCAACCAGTCCCTTGCTGCAGCCAAGTCAGGATTCTACAGAAAGTATGTTTCCCAGTCACTGTCAGACTTAGTCTAAGCACTGTCTTCTGGACAGACTGTTACTGCCCTGTTCTACAAACATCAAGAGCAAAGCCCACTTCTTATTAGAAACCACTAAGCAGCAGCTTCCTACTACTGCAGTGTGAAACAGGAGCATGAATTTGGGATTACAGAGCTGATCTCCTGCTGCTCTGAAGCTAAATAAATGGTTTGATGGTGTTAGATAACATCTTAGCTGTGTCTTTGGAAATAAACTCTCAGTATCCAGACAAACAAAACAAAACTCAAAGCCTTAGAGCCAAAATCCCCTATTCAAAGCCATCTGAGTTTTGATTAGAATTTGGATCCTACTTTAGAAAAAAAAGACAGTGCTGGCCTATAAAGTATCCTGTGGTGTCTATAATAGAGTCTACTAATCATCATAAGGATGATCACAATTCAGAGGGAATGTCTTGCTCTGTAAGCTGAAGTTTTAGCCATCAGCAGCATGGCAAGGTGGATTGTTTCTTTTTTTCCCTGGGAGAAGGTAAACATCTAGAACAAATGCTCTGGAAAAAAGTCAGGGAGGGAAAGGAATACAGAAGAGACTGTCTGACTTAACCTCTGCTACCTCCCTCTATCTTATTAGATTAAAAAGTATTAAAGGTGACAGACTAACAGAAGTCAGCACTCCCCTGAACTCAGAGAGTTGCAGTTGGACAGGAGCTCTTGATACAGCAAATTCACTCTCTTTTGTACTCAGGTTTATGAGCTATCTACCTCCTCTCCTGAACAGAAGCTCTAACACTTTGTTTCCCTTCACTGTTCTGCAGAACTTTCTCCTGCAACAGTTACAGGTGTTGGCTGATGAAAGCCAAGTAACATGACAGGGAAGGTCTAAGTGGCATAAAGGTTAAACAAACTCATTTTTAAAAGTCAAACTCACATTATGAACTGCCTATAGACATTCACAGGTTTGTTATTTCTCATCCCCACCAGTTTCCCAAGACTCTATTACCTTCTTTGGCTTTTCTTTCAAAATCTTTCACTTCCAGAACACCTCCCTGTTCATAATCTGAAAAGGAAGAGGTGAGAAATCATCATCATAGTCCTAAAACCATTTGTGTTCTATGCCTAAATTGACCATAGAGCATGACTTGGTGATGCTGGGCTAGGAGTGGGGTCTGCTGGTAACAGAAGACAGAGCTGCAAGTATCACTGGAGCTCAAAGCACAAGTCCCATCTGCTGAGCTCTGAACATCAAACTGCACTGATGGGTCCCTGAAGGTATTTCCTGCATTTCCTCTTTCCAACACCTTCCCTTTCCCTTGCTCCCCATGGCTCCAGCTTCCAGGGTTCCTCTGTCTACTTTGTGGTTGACATGCTCACACATAGTACGTTATCCCAAACCAATTTACCAATGAGGTTGGTGTCAGCTGCACGATCGTAGTAATAGGAGAAAGCATAGAAGGAGCTTCCTCGAATCTCATCTGGTTGGTGAAGTTTCCCTTTGACAACCTTGAGCACTTCCAAGTAGCAAGGCTTGAACCCTGTTTCTCCTGTTGAGACAAGCAGAGATGGGGTGAGCCAAAAAAACCACATAATCCAGAAGACAGAAGACTCAGTGGCAGTAGGATGAAATAAGGAAAAAGCAGAAATTAAAGCATCAGAAGATGTGAGAAGAGTTTAGATATCTTTTCCATACTCCTGCATGGCCCTCCACACAGGCAAGGACTCTAGATCACCATCATCAAGTGGAAATGGTTAGAGCAGCCAGAGCAATATCCAAAAGGCATGCTGCACAAACTAGTGTAGGTCCATGACAAAACTTTCCCCTCCTCAGGCAAAACTCCCATTGTTACATTCTCTGGTCAGCAGAATCTCATTTACATTTGCTACCACCTGCTAGATAAACCCTTGCTTTCCCTCTCCATCACCAGTCTACACATACACACAAAATCTAAACTCAGCTCTTGTGATCCCCACTGTAAAGTAAAGCCACAGCAGCCACCAACAGGGTGTTCTGATTGAAGCTGCTACCATCTGTTCTGGTCACCGATGGCAACAGCTTCACCCTCTGGATGCAGCATTAGGGATGGTATCCTAAGAAACAGTTCCACAAGTACAACACACTTTGGCCTGCCAGTTGCTCCTAACACAGCCAGAGTTTTTGCACTGGGCTCAAAGCCTCAGAAAAGAAAAAAAAAAGTCTCTTTTATTTGCACAAGTAACTCTTAATGTTTCCTACAAAGGTAACATTCATAATAAGAGATCACAGAGGGCCCATCTGTGAAGAGAGGCCCGAGATTCTGCTTTAGAGCTGTCAAAAGTCCACATCTATGACTGGCCAGGTATCCTTCATAGCCCAAGGTAACTAAACAGGGGATTTGCTGAGGAAAAACTCAGATCCTGAAGACAAGACTCATCTTACAAGAAGAAAGAAGTCTCCTTAATTTACCTTCTTTGTTGCCACCATACCGGTATTTCACCCCCCCGAAGTGCCACTCTGCCTCCAGTTGCTTTGGCAAACAAGAACTGCGGAACATTTGTCCATCCACAGCTGGAATGAAACCAGAGGAGAGAGTGAGAAGGGATCAAATTTAACACAGTTATTGATCAGTATGCAGAACCAGAAAAGAAGGGGATGAAAGCTCTTCATCAGGTCTTAAAAGTACAGAAATCTGAATTGGTGGATGCTGCCCAGACCGGTCTCAGGCTGGAAAATTTGTGTCCATTCTGTCCTGCAAGCTGCAGAGCAGCTGGGCTTGTCAGTTGCTAAGGAAAGGCAAATGGAAGAAGAGTATCTGCATAATGGCTGTTCACCACAGAAGACAAGAAACAAGAGAGCTAATTATTTAAACACACAGATACACAAACCCTAAGGAACAGCAGATAGCCAAGACAAACAAGGCAACTCAGCAATGAAGACCAACGCTCCTAAGACACTGATCAGTGGTCACTACAGGTTACACTGAGTTTACCCTTGAAGGGTTCAACCAGAAGTACTCTAACTGATAAGAAGAAAACACGCTTACAGTGGCCAGGTCTCACAGAAAAAGGAGACTCACAGGATGGTTGAGGACAATGGTGGGACTGTGCAAAATTTACTGTGGGGTGTTTAGGAGAGGGTTCAGTGGCAGGGAGAGGGGAAATCAAGGGATCAGGGAGATGCGAGTGTGGCAATATGGAGGGGACGATAGAAGGTGGCAATCAGCAGCCAGCACGCAGTGGGTCAGGATGCTTTTCTGGCTAAGCCTTGTGACCAAGCATGGCAGACTGTGCTATCTTCTTCTGAAAACCCATTCCCAGCTATTTTTGATCTGAGTACATTCCAGTAATTAACACAAGTCCATCTCGCTGGCAATTAAGAATCCAGAGTGAAAAGACCCCAAGGACTGGACAGAAAGCCCAAGGTCTGGCCCTGAGGACTGGAAGGACTTGAGTTCTGGGTCAGAGACTGGAAAGGCTCAGGCAGGTGAGTATGCATTCAGGTGAGTGAGTGAGGCAAAGCTAGACTGGTCAGTGGATACAACAGGTCTGGGGGAACAGAGCGGGCCGGGCAGACACCAGAGACACCTGCAGAGTGGGTTTGGCCTAAGCAGCAACCCTTAGGAAAAGGGTCTATTCCTCCTGCTCGTGGTTCTGTGGCACAGCCTGCAATGCTGTGTGCCTGTGGCTGGTCATGCCTATACGGTGCCCTTCTGGAACCTGCACTCAGCCCCACCCCTGGCTCAACCTGGAAACAGGGAAAAGTGGCTGTCTCACAAGCCAGCTCCTTAATAAGCAGTAGCCTGTTTCCAGCCAGATCTATGCCAGAAAAAAACATAGAAAAGCACAAGGTACAGAGGTGAAGACACAGGAAACAGGCTGCTGACACAAGAGTATGTCTAACCATCTCCTCAGCAATCTCAGCTGGTTTATCATAGGAACATACCTTCCATATTCAAAGCTCCGAGTGTTGCTAGTCTGGCAGCTTTTAGTCCAAACCCCAAATAGCTGCAAACAACAGACATTACAGCTTTAATTCTTGCACGGCTGGTATGCTTCACCCATTGCCTCTTCCTAAATCCTGGAACACCCAACCCAAATTTCCTTCCACTGCTTCCCACGAGTCTCCCCCTCTCTAAAACAGGGGGTTCCCTTTGCCAGAACAATTCCAACTACCAAAAGTGTGACACAAGCCCAAGAATCACAGAGAGCTGTAAAATGGGTAAACCTAAAACTGTAGCTAGTGGTTAGGGATGAGGTGACATTTCTATGAGACATTAATGAAAAGCAAAAATGCAGAGTCTTAAAAACAAGGGAGAGAGACGGCTACATGAGGAGCACAGAATCACAGAATCATAGGGGTTGGAAGGGCCCTGGAGAGCTCCTGGGGTCCAACCCCCCTGCCAAAGCAGC